>JAIFZK010000008.1:10990000-11010000 GCA_027481765.1 Tenualosa thibaudeaui | reverse complement strand
TAGTGAAAATGAAAAAAAAGAAAGGAAAACAGAGAGAGAGAGAGAAGGAGGGAAAGGAAAGAAGAGGAAATCCTGACGTTAGAGCAGTGTTGAGTCATGGAAACCACTGCATTTGCACCTCCGCATGCTTAAAACATGCATGCATGTAGAACGCATCTGAGCCCCTTTATTTGCTCTTCGAGTGGAGCTGTGGCCATGGCTGTCAAACTGCGTCCTGTCTAGGCGAGCAGAAGTTTGCTTGCTGTGAAGGCGGGTGTGGGAAGCGGATGGTCGAAGGACGTTTGAGGGACAATTACCCCCGCCTCTCGCCTCCCGCTGACCGCCGCTAGACAAAATTGGATTTGGCCCACAGCTCGGTTTTCTGAGCCATGCAGGGTGTAGGGTGTGGGCTGTGGCCGGGCTGGACTTTCCAGCGAGTGTGACCACTGCCACCACCACTACCATCACCACCACCACCACTACCGCTGCCATTACTGCCTCTCTCCCTCCCTCCCGCTGCCTGCCTCAGTCAGGGTTGTCCCCCAGGAGACCCTGGCTTCATGGGAAAATCACAGCTCCGCTTCGGACAGGCTCCCAGGGTTTGGCACGGTCTCCCTCTCAGACGCATGCAGCCTCAATGGCACACCGCTGTAGAAATAGCCACTTAGCCCAGTGTACACACACACACACACACACACAAATATTGCCAGCTATAAATACACACTGTGGTATTATCTGCAAAAATAGAACATACATGTTGTTGTAACACTGTAACAACACCGGGAATAACATCAAGTGCAGTCATAAAGTCATAGGCACGTTCTTGTCCCTCCTAATTTTAATTTGAACGCCCTGAAAAGCAGTTGTTTTAAATAAGTCTGTTTTATAAGTTCTGTTTGAACATTTCAACATTTTTGTATAAATGAAAGCAAATGGTATGACAGGAAGTTCTCCTGAAATGGTTTATCGTCCATCCTCTAGACAGTCTGATTGGTTGGGTTGGTCATTGAAATTTGGTTGGGTTGGTCATTGAAATGCCTGAATTGTGACTCACCTCCATGTGGTGTGAAGCCTGGGCCTGGGACTTGGAATTTGGGGCCTGGTGCCTGGGGCTCGATGGCAGTGTCTGGGGTCAGTGTCTGGGGTTTCTGCACAGCAGAGAGCTTCCCTGGTGTTTGGACAGGAGGGGCCTAGGGAAGAGTGTGTTTTCCCTATTGAATGATGCTGAGGAAGTGCCTGTTATGACAAGAGACCCAGGGGCAGGCGTCTTGAATGTCTTGACACTCAGGGTCTGTGTGTGTGTGTGAGTGTGGGTATGTTTGTTTGTGTGCGTCTGTGTGTGAATGTGTGTGTTTGTGGGTGTATGCATGTGTGTGACCCCAAAAGGTCTCAAAAGGTCAGTTTGAGACATGTCCTCGATCAAGTTCAAGTGCGTGTGCAAGTTCTTTCACAGATGTGTTCCGTCCTACATTCTTTCATTCATATTTTTGGTCTTCCCTCTTGTTGTTTGTAAACAGAGATAAAGACTACCATCTGAGAACATACAAGTCTGTTGTGATGGCCAACAAACTAATCGACTGGCTCATTGCACAGGTATTTGCATCAACGTCATCACCATTATTAATATTGCAATGTTTTTCATTTACTTCCTTTGTGAAAGTGTGTGTGCGTGTGTGTGTTTTGTGTGTGTGTGTGTCTTTGGCATGACTGACATTATTGGCTCGTGTAGTGCATATTAGAAACACATTGACTCCCAAGGAACAGCGGGGACATGAAAGAGAGGAAAGAGGAAGTGGCTGTTTTCTAAATAGCCAGGTCACTTCAAATATGTCCAGGCGGAAACAGACTGAAACAATAAACCGAAGCATGGCTGCAAGATCTTGCATTTTTGTTGTCACGTCCAAAAAATTTGCAAGTAATGAATGAAAAAAAAGAGAGGGAGAGAAGTCTGAGAGAAGCTGGAACCTGAAAATTAACCATCTGAGGTCAAACTGCTCTTGGAGTGGAATGGAGACCCCAGTTATAGAGTGGAACCTCTCATGTCTTAAGTGATGTGTCAATGGAGATACAGTGAACTAAACCAAACTGGAACAAAAGCTTTGTGATTGTTCCACATTTGCGGCCATTATTCCTTGTTGGCTGTTTGAATGTGACCCTCCTCTGTGGCGAAGTCCCTCGACCCAGTCACTCAGGAGCACAATGGCCAGTGTGTGAAGAGTTCCTTTGACATTTTGGTGGCTGCCAGGCCGACAATGACGAGGCCTCTCTTTCTCTCTCTTCCCCTCTCTCTTTCTCTGTCCTTTCTCTCTCTCTCTCCCTCCTCCCTCTCTCCAGGGTGACTGCCGGACCAGGGAGGAAGCTGTGATTCTGGGGTTGGAATTGTGTGACAATGGCTTCATGCACCATGGTATGACCAAAACAGTTACATCAATGAACAAAAGTCTTTCCTTCTCTTTCACCCCAAGTCACAACAGAGGGTGTGCACATACTCAAGGGGGCAAACCACTCTGTCTCAGCTCAGGCCTTGATCTGGTACATAGTTGGACTACACCACAACCAAATCTGATACATATTATTTATGAATTACGCAGTCTAGAATCAGAGTACGCAATCAAAAAAACACACTATTCTTTTATGTTCCCCCCTCTTTCGAGCATGCTGTGCACTAAGGGGTTTTGTGTGTGTGTTGATATTATGTCATGCTTTAGGGTTTGAATGCTTGCCAGAAAGTGTTTGGCATTTGACAGGCTTCAATTGCAGGGCTTTTCCTATTTGTGTGTGTGTGGTGTGTGTGTGAGAGAGAGGGTGCCGTCAGTGCTGCCTGTTTTGCTTCAGAGGAGTCAGCATTGAGCCAACACCAACGCAGTTTCCAAGCGTCCAAGTGTGAATGGGAGGTTGCCACAGCAACGGATTGTTTACAGGATTTGAGGCTTTCAGATTTTAAGAGTCGTGCTGTCCAGTGCCAAAGTCCACATCATATGCCAGTGACTCACCACCTATCTCTCGTTTCCCCCGGTGACGTAACCCGTTTCACGACTGCCCGCAATTACGTTTTCATACACGGCAAATCACAGACAAATGTATGGAACATAATGATTCTAAAAATTACCATACTTTCTCGTTGGACCCCAGCATGCAACTTTTTCGTGACAGAAACTTGTTTGTTTTTTTTGTGAAAACTGGCCTTATATCTTCTGTTATTTTTTCTAGTTTCTCAATGCGGCCAAGGGGCTGGATGGGTGGGGGGTGGAGTAAAGTTGTTGTTCCCTTCTCTTGTGCTTTTGTAGTTGAGGAACTTCAGTCTGGACGTATGTGTGGTGGTGGTGGTGGTGGTGGTGATGGTCCGGGTGGTGCATTGGGGGGTGAGGTTGCCATAGCAACATGTTTAAATCCTGACTGTGGCACTCTTCTTCTGGTCACGAACATGACCTCCCTCAAAGACCAGACTCCACTGTGAGGCCAAAGCCTACAATGCACACACACACACACACACACACACACACACACACACACACACTTAGGGCTTTTCTATAGTCCCCTGCTGTCTGAGTATGTATGTACTGCTGCTTAATCTGGTAGAATAAAAAACTAAAAAACTTTGCCAATTCCAAAGTTAGCTAGCTAGTTTTGCAGCAGTAGAAACCTATGAAGAGTAAAGAAATTTTCTGACAAATAGCCTCAGCTGTGCAACATTATGTTTAGTGATTTACACAGTGTGCTAGTGGTCAACGTTATGAATTGCCGTCTTTAAGAGAAAGAGAAAAAGAAATTATGCTTTTGGAGAGCTTCTCATGCCTTGTGCTGGCATATGGAAAGGACCAGAAAAGCAGGGATTAATGGCTGTAATCTGCCCTTGGTTTTACACAGTGCTGGAAAAAAGTGAATTCAAGGACGAGCCGCTGTTGTTCCGCTTCTTTGCTGATGAGGAGATGGAGGGATCCAACACCAAACACAAGCTCTTGAAGCACGACCTGAAAATAGCCGAGAACGTCATCGCCAAGTGCCTGCTGGTGAGAGAGGCCACGTCAAGCCTAATTGCCTGCAGCTGACAGGCCAGACAATGGGCAACCTCTCCCAGTGTCTTTGTGTTGCAGTTTGTGTTTGATTCTGTCTCAGGTACATTAGATCACACCTGTGATCAGGTGATTACATGCAGGTGCCCAGCAGTTTTAAGATCAGCCCATTTCACTTGCTGTTTCACTTACTTACTGTCTCACTCACTTACACATAAGTGGTCCCTATCAGTAGACCTTGAATTGCACACTCCAATTCTGCCTCAATGCTGTTCAAGTTCTATAATACTAGTCCATTTCTGCTTCTGCTTCTGCTGCTAGTTCTGTTACATTCATGCTACTCAAACTCTACTCACTTTTATTAAGTTTTCTCATCCATGTTCCTATCCATGTTGTGGATAGGAAACCCAACCCAATCTCTAAACCCAATCTGCACCTCTATATCTTGCCCAAACACACACACACACACACACACACACACACCCCGCTCGGTTCAGGTCCATGCATCATCATCCTCAGAATAGCATCTCAGCACAGGCATCAGTCAGTAGGAGCAGTAGGCTGAGCCAGACTGCCTGTGTCAGGGTTATGAATGACTGCCTAGGAGGCTGACTGCTGGGAGCTGAGAGGAGAGGAGGGGGTGAGGGGCACAGCAGCTTGGCAGAGCTCAGTCATGAGTGAGCACAAATCTGCAGTGCACACTTACTCATATTCACAACAGAGGGGGGGAGGGGGGGAGAAAAAGAGAGAGAGAAGAAGGAAGAGAGAGAGAGAGAGAGAGAGAGAGAAATGGGAACATTCCTATTTGAAAGATGGTTTATCATTGCAGCCTTAATTCTCAAAGAATAAGCAAATCCCATCTGGCTGCTGGCAATTCAGTGGTTTAAGTGAGTGTGTGTGTGTGTGTGTGTGTGTTTGTGTGGATGTGTATTTAAGTCTATCAGTGTGGTGAACTGTGTATGTTTTGTCTTCAGATCAGGCCTAGTACTGGAGGTTATGGCTTCACTCTGGAGGACCGCAACCGAGTGCTCATCATCAAGTCTGTGGAGAAGGGCTCACACGCAGAGGTAGGCATAGCCAACACACACACACACAAACACAGGCAGACACATACACACACAGACATACTTACATACACACAGACATATACATATATATATGTATATACAGTATATTGACATATATTAGACACAACAATCTGCAGCTGTATGGCTACAGCTTGGATGCTGATGATGGATGTTTGCTTAAATCAACTCCCTCCATGTAAACAGGATTGTTGTTACTTCTTCCTGACCTGAGAGACTTAACGTGTCAAAACAAGAAGATGAATTCTGGTGCAGCTGAAATGTAAAACGGCTGAAATAGTGGGAGTGTGTGGAGTGAGACTGAACTAATGGCTCAGTCGAGTGCAAAGCATCTGGGGTATTCACGTCTCTCATTAAGCTGCTTAAGTAATTACCTGCTTCTTTCAGTGCTCACTTTAAAGGCATACCAGGCAAGACTGCAATTTTTTTTATCCCCGGAGCGCCCCCTACAGTCGCTGATTTAAGAAAAAGAAAATAGCAACAACATTGTACATTCTCACCAGTCCATGTGAATTTACTCGCAAACCAAAGAATAGGAACCAGCAATGATCATTTTCGTGCATTATGTTGACTGAGAAGCTGGTAACAAATGCAATTTCAGTTTCATTCACATTCACATTCACATTCAATTTCAATTAATTTTGGTTTCATTCACTTTTTAATCATCAAAGTGACTACGCAGCTGGTAAATGAACCTAAAGACATTGCCTGGGGTGCATTTAAGTATACTTCACAGATCTAAGCAGTGAGTGTGCTGAGAGATAGGATCACAAAATGGGAGGGCAAGGGACTTCTCACTCCATATAGTAACCAATAACCTAAGCACATACACACACAAACGCACACATGCACACTCATTCACACACACACACACACACACACACACACACACACACACACACACACATGCATACACTCTCCCTCTCACACAGTCTCACAAACAGATGCAAACACTCCCTCACTTAAACTCACAATCATACACACACACTCATACACATACACACCAGCCATCTTTATCCTCACTCTGACCGAGTGACATTTGTTAGGTCACTACCTCAGGTCACTCACTGTAAACAAAGCAGAGATTCCGGATTCCCTGTTGACCTCTCCGACAACGTCTCTCCTCGTTGTAGAATCCTCTGGGGAGTCTGTGAATGTAAAGACTTGTTTTGAATATTTGCTCTCCAAATAAGTGTGGAGGAGAGGAGGGTGAAGAAAACATCAAGGGTAAACACTGGCACGGAGCACCCTCAGTAGAAGGGAAAATTTTATGGTTCAGCTTTGACAGGATGGCAACATGGCATTATTTATTTATTTTTTTTCTGAGGTTTTGGGGATCCGGCGAACCTAATTAGGGGTTGATTTATCACTTTAGTCTATAGACAGAGGCCTCGGCTGGCAGCCTTTTGCTCTATGCTTGAACTCTCTCTGTGGTAACCGACGGACATTGAAATCAACTGTTGTGGTTAATCTAGAGCCGAAATAGAACACACGGGGAGGGGACAAAGGCTCTTTGCATTCTTGAGGTTGTCTTTTTGATGTCTTGCATCTTTGATCCGGACCAGATCATAGTGTAGAGGAGGTTGTGTGTGTGTGTGTGTGTGTGTGTGTATGAGACGGAGTGGTGGGGTTTATTCCTGGGGTGGAATATGGGATCGGGATCAATAGAGAGGCACAGGAAGTCTAATTCAACTGAAGTCTACAGATGGACTCTGGGAGAAAAAGAAGAGGGTGCAACTTGGTGCCTTTACCATACGATTTCCTGAAAAAAGTTGTTATTGTAAAGGCTTTATTGTGTTGCTGTACACAATACAGCCTTTATAGCACATGCATAGTCTTTTAGAAAAAAGCCCAGTCAAGGAAGCAAAGGTAGTCATGTGGTCAAGGAGTCAAAAGTATGCCAAGGAAAAAAAAGTCTTTGTCAGAAAAGGGCCCTTCAGCTTACCTAAGGCTAATTAAGAGAACCCCCATGAAGAAACCTATTTGAAGAGCATTATGAAGTGTTAGGATGCTTGTGGATCAGGAGCAGTGAGATCCAGCAATGAGATCCAGCTGTGCACTCCTACAGATAAAGAAACATCTTATGTCTGTCCCCTTATGTCTGTCTCTCAGAGAGAGAGAGGGAGGGAAAAAGAGGGAGAGAAAGAGGGAAGAACAGAAGAGGGAAGGAGAAGAGAAGAGGGGATAGCAAGGGGGTAGAGAGGAGGGAGGCTAGACAGATGTAAAGAATGTGATAGAGAAAGGGTGGGTGTGATGGAGAGAAAAATGATAAGTGAGTGATTGGGAAAGAGGTATTTGGAGAGTGAGATAGAGAGTGAGAGAGAAAGGAAGAGAGAAGTTGAGGAGAGATGAAGAGATGTGGGGGTGGAAGAGATAGAAGGAGAGAAGAGGAAAAGGGAATGAGAAGAGGAGAGAGAGAGAAAGTGAAGGAGCCCAAACGAGTGTGTGAGATCGCCCACTCTCCTTTGTAACATGCTGAGTCGGCAGTGTGGAGAGAATCCTCCTGTGGCTGCGGGAGAACAGAGGAACTGCAGACAGCCTGAGTTTCATTAGGGACATTCACAAACGCTCACTCAACTCTCCCTCACAACACACACAATCAGGGCCAGTGCTAGATCTTAACTTAGAACCACAACCTATGCTAGAACTCAACTCAGAATCAGAACTAGTGCTTGAAGTCAATGTAGAGCCTTCAAATCAAAAATGAGAGAAGAGAGAAAAAACTACACTACTGCTACTAACAACTTTTACTACCATGGAACATAATGTATCATACAGATATTGTTTATTATTATTTGTGAGAGTTTATTAGGACACAATAGCAGTTCCTTTTTAGACTGAGTTTATGTATTTAATTTAGTCCATTAAATTATCAAGCAGCCAGTACCATCTGAGGTTATCAAATCAGATTTGTTCTATGTTGATTGTTTACCTACAGACAAAGTAGTAATAACTTTTAGCAAACAGGCATTCTAACATTTTATTTGTTGTTAGATTATAACTCTGCACTGTCCAGGCTTGGTGTGTTTTTTTTGTTTGTAGTCCAGATGGCTGGACTAAATTTAGTGAAGGTCTTCGTGTTGGTTGAGTTTGAGTAAACAGAATAAATAATTCCTGTTTGTTGTTGTTTGGCAGATGGCAGGCCTGGAGGTGGGGAAGAAGATCTTTGCCATCAACGGAGACCTGGTGTTCATGAGGCCCTTCCAGGAGGTGGATAGCCTGCTGAAGCAGTGCTTCAACAGCAAGGGGCCCATCAGGGTGCTGGTCGGCACCAAACCCAGAGAGTAAGTCACATATCTTTCTGATGCATGTGTATGGGAAAGGGAAAAAAGACACACACACAGAGAAGGATGAGACAAAAGAGAGAGAGAGAGAGAAAGAGAGAGAGAGCAGTCTGCGATTTGGCAAAAGGGCTAGTCCATTCCTCTTGTAAATGTGTGCCAATGAGTGTTTTTCTCCACACACATGTGTCTTTGTTGTTTTAATTGTGTGTGGATGTCAGCATTTGTTTGTCTTTATTATCTCACTCTTTTCTGGTCATTATTCATCATTTTCTTCTCTTCCTCTACACTCCTCTTCCTCTGTAGGACGGTGAAGATCCCCGACTCCGCGGACGGCCTGGGTTTCCAGATACGTGGCTTTGGCCCCTCTGTGGTGCACGCAGTCGGCAGAGGTGAGGTGCTGGTTAGCTCCGCTCACAGGCACGAGGTGAGATGAGGTGAGGTTAGCTGTTAGCTGTCCGATGTGTCAAGGAGAGAGAGAATAGATGGATATGGGTGGAATCTCCAGTCATCACCAAGTTGTGGAATAAACAGGTTATTGTTGTCTGCTGAACAACTGGGATCCAGCAAACAAACACTTCTGTCTCCTGTGCCTTGCAGACGTGTCCCTCTTTTTATCTTCCTCCTTAGTGTCCTCTTCCCCAGGAACCAATCTTCTCACACTAATCAACATAAATTTCTTTTATATGAGATGGTGGCAAATGTGCATAAAACAAAAATGCAATAATCATTAACAAAAAAAACATTAACAAAAAAAGAAAATGTTAGTTACAAAATATACGGTTAGAACAGAATAGAGGTGTTCATATTTGTTATTGGTGTGGTGTGGCAGCATTGAGGTTATACTGTAGAGTGAGAGGATGTGTTGGTGGTGAGTTGTGGTGTGGTGAATGGCTGGCTTTCTGGCTGGTCGGGAGACCAGGACGAGACAGTTTGTCTGGCTCTGTCCAGCAGTCCCTGCACACGCAAGCTGGACACATGGCCCACAGCTGGGGATCCGGGGGGGGGGGGGGCTGATTGCCTGCAAATGCAGCGCAACGCAGACACACAGGGGATGTAGACACACACACACACACACACATAATGCACATGCACACTGCTATACACACACATACACACACACACACACATGCATACTGACACACACACATGCAAATACCCATACCCATTCTACACCCACGTACTATAACTACATAGGTGTGAAAACACACACAGACACACAGCTTCAGCTTCAGCCCCCCCCCCCCCCCTAAACTCTCCCCATCTGGTCAGAAGATGAGTTGGCTGTCAGAAAAACACACTGAAAACAAGGGAAGGCAGTCGGCGCTGAACTGCCCGTCTCCTGAGAGAGAGAAAGAGACGAGTGTTTCTGGGAAGAGGCAGATAAGATGTTTGCCCCCTCCAGGAACAGTCCACTAAAGCCTGGGCTGTGCTGCTGCAATCTCTGCTCTGCTAGGGCCCAGAGAAATGCTCTAGAGTTTGCTCCCTGGCCCACTTTGCACTTTCCCACTCAGTCTACAGAGAGTGAAGGGAAAAGGTTTTTCGCTCTCTCTTGCTCTTTTTTCCTTTTTGCTCTTTCTGTTTCTCTCTCTCTCTCTCTCTCTCTCTCATGGGATTCATGTGTTTTCACTAGTCAATGCTCTTTTTTCTCTCCTGGTGTTTCTGTCATTCTCTCTCTAGTAAATCTCTAAATCACTCTATCTCTCCCCGGTCCAAACCTTGGGCTTGTTGCTGTCAGACGTCTCTCACTCCAGTACTCTCCACATTTATTGGCACCCCTAGTACATTTGAGCAAAAAGAGTTAGAAAAAAAAACATTTGTTTATCTTTTTGTTTGTTAAAAAATATATATATTTCTGACTTTATGAGTATTTGTTTTTCTCTCAGAGTAAATTTGTTTTCACTCAAAGTGATTGTTTTCGTGGTGGAACTGCGATCAATTGCCAGAACGTTTACTAGGAGTGCCAGTACATATGCAGGGCGCTCGACTTGATGCTTGAATCTATTTGCTCTTGAGTAAATAGGCCAGAATGGACTTATGTTCTCTCTCTCTCTCTCTCTCTCTCTCTCTCTCGGTCATTAGATGTGCTTTTCATGAGAGAGTGAGAGAGAGAGAGAAAGAGAGATTGGGTTTGAAAGCAAGAGACGGAAACAGAGTGGAGGAGAACAGAGACAGATGTGTGAGATGAACTGAAAAAGAATGAAGGAAAGAGAAAGAGGTGCAGAATGCAGAGAAATGCAGTAGTGAGAGACAGAGAGAAAGAAGAAAAAAATGAGAGAGAGAGGAAGAGAGAGGGTAGTGGGTAGAGGGAGGGGTAGCTGTTGAGAAAGAGAGCTGTAATGAAACTGCGGGCTTGTGTTTTTTGCGGTGCCGTGACTGCTTCCCACCATGAAAACCCACAGGCAGACCAGCAGGGGCTCCCCAGTAGGGGTGAGTGTGTGTGCGTGTGTGTGTGTGTGTATGTGTGGAGGGTTCCCCCTCAGGGTCAGCTCATCCTCTAAAGCCCCTGTCGCTCTCCTTACACCTCACAATGGCACACCCACAGCAGGGGTCTGCTGCCGACATGCTTCCCCTGGGGGACGCCCCCGCATCACAGTAGCCAGATTAAGAGCCTCTAAGCATCCCCCCTGTCCACATCTGAGCTTCTCCTCCTCTGCCAACGCTGCCAACCCTCTGCCCCCCGCCCAACACACACATACACACACACACACACACACACACTCACCCTCCCACCCCCTCTGCTGTTATTCGCCTGGGGCTGGAGTTCTGGTGGAACTAAAGCGGGCTCTTTCAAAGGCACCCATTGTGCATGCTCATGAGGTCCGGTCTAATGGCCTGATGTGCGTTTTCACTTTAACTCAATTTGAAGTTTCATGCAGGGACCTTTCTCTTTTCTCAGCCCTTTCATAATTGACTCCGTCGTCTCTGATAATGATCTCCTTTAACCCTGTTCCGTCTGTTAATGAACAAAGTTTTCACCACGCCTGTGCGTCTCCCCAGTTGGATGCAGACCAGACATTTGACACGCTTCGGCTGGGCCACTGTTCTTGACATGGAGTGTTGTTTGCTTAGCTTCTCACATGACTTTCCAGGTACCGGGGCATGTTTCCCAAAAGAAGAGTTCCTAAATAAGTTGGTGCTTACAGTGTAATTGCCCATGGTTAGCAACTGTGGTTTAGGGAAACACACCCCAGCTCTCTCTCTCTCTCTCTCGCTCTCTCTCTCTTTCTCTCTCACACACACACTCACGTATGTGTGTTTACACACACACACACACACACTGTCCTCGACAAGGTTATTTGCCTAGCTTCTCGCATGACTTTCTAGGTACCAGGCCTGAGACTCTCTGGCTCTGGCGTTTGGCTTGGGCGGCGTAATTTATGGCCATTTGTTAGGATCGCTGTGTGCTGCTTTATTGCTCTAGTTACCCTAGCCTGTGTGGTGCAGTGGAAAAGCCCCACAGAAAAGCGCGGTGTAAGGATTTAAGGCTATGAAACATGATTAGGTGAGCGAAGGCCACCTACACACACAACACACACACACATGCATAGCGAAAGATATAATACTCAAAGATATTTAATCTACTGGCCTCTGTGTATCTTGGATATTATGAAAACAAACTCTGAATATTTAGTCTGTGAGCCGCTTCCTCTCAAAAACTTTGGAAATCCAGAATGTAGAGAGACTTGGTTTATACTGTCAGTGCTGTGGGTCAGCATTTTGTTTAGCATTTGATTAGCAACCAGAATAAATAAAGGCTGAACCTTTTAAACCTTTTTGCCTATGTAGATGTGTGTCATGCTCAAGCTACATACCAGCCCGATGATGAGGGGTGTGTGCTTGTGTAAGCAGGATGCTGCTTCCCCATCTTACGTGTTTACACACACCCTGGTACTTGACCCAAATCTGATGACAAGTAAACCAGAAAGATGCTTGAATTGACATTCAGGGATGACTTGTTTTGCTCACTGTGACTTATTTACTTATTTGGGACATAAACATGCTAATTGCAGTGGATTATTTGTTTTCTAAATGCTGTTTATAAAAGAGCCCTTGTCAAGGACCTCATCTCATCTCCCCCTAGGCCTTGGCTGATGCTTGTCCATGTGCTAAGAGTGGGAGCATCTATTGACTCAGTACCTCCTTTCCTGTCCTTTCCTCCCTCTTTCTCTACCACACCCTCTCTTTGTTTATTTCCTTCTATCTGTCTCTCCATCGCCCTCTATATGCACTCTTTCATTTTATATTTCTGTGTCTGTCTTTCTCTCCCCTCTTCTCTTCCTTTCTCTCTCTCTCTCTCTCTCACTCCATCGCTCCCTCCTGTAGGTACAGTGGCAGCTGCTGCAGGTCTCCACCCAGGCCAGTGCATCATCAAGGTCAACGGCATCAATGTCAGTAAGGAGAGCCACGCCAGTGTCATTGCACATGTCACAGCCTGCAGGAAGTACCGCCGGCCCACACAGGTGTGTGTGTGTGTGTGTGCGCGTGTGTGTGTGTGCGTGTGTGTGTGTGTGTACTTTATAATACTTGGCATGTAGTCAGTCCATGTGTACCAGCCTGAATAAGTCTGTGTGTGTGTTTTTAGGTAAAAATGTGTGAATGTGTGTGTGTTTGTTTATCTGTGCTCATGTATGTTTAGGTATAAGTGTGAGTGTAAGTGTGTATGTGTGTGTGAGAGAGAGAGAGGAGAGAGAGAGAGAGACAGACAGAGAGAGAGAGAGAGTATAGAGTGGAGAGGCCACCCATACTCTTTTTCCCAGGCAGGAGAAGGCTGGGTCATTAGCCTGCGGGAATAATAACAAACTTGGCTCTTCTCAGCAATTCACAAGAAACAGACTGGGAGACAGAAAGAAAGGGAGGAAGAGAGAGAGAGAGAGAGAAGGAGGTAGAGAGAGGAAGAAAGTGAGAAAGTGGGGAGACAGGAAAAGGGTGAGAGAGAGGGGTTGGGGGGGAGAAGGAGCATTGAACTCAGCTCTTTCTGTCAGAGTGTATGTGAAAGTATGAAAGTAAAAGTGTGTGAGTGTGTGTGTGTGTGTGTCAGAATGACATTATAATGTAAGAGTGAGAATGAGAGTTTGTGCAAGTGCGAGAGAGTGTGTTTATATGAGTGCGTGTGAGAGCTGAGTGGGAGTACTTGTGAATGTGTGTGAGTGTATGTGTGTGTGTGTGTGTGTGTGTGTGTGTGTGTGTGTGTGTGTGAGAGAGAGAGAGAGAGAGAGAATTCTGGCCAGGCAGCTTAGGGGGTAATAATGAGAGGAGCTGCTCCCACAGACTGGGCTCAGGCCAGAGCCTTCCACTGCTGACAGCAGGAAACAGGGGGTTGGCTGTGTGTGTGTGCCTGTGTGTCTGTGTGTGTGTGTGTGTTTACACCATTGTGTTAACATGAACCTGTGTGTGTACATTATGTGTGATTTGCTGTAAAATGTACGCTTAATACTATGTGTATCTTTAGACAGGATGTATGTACTCAAGTATACTATATGTGTGTATCAGTAAGGTAGCAACAGGTTTGGTTTGGCGTTAAAATAAATTGCTGGGTGGTATGTTTGTATTTGTGTGTTAGTCTGTCTGTTTGTGTGTGTGTGTGTGTGTGTGTGTGTTTGTGGTGTCTTTATGGTGTCTGGGTATTTTGGGTGGTAATCTGGGCTTTGGTATTTAATGAAGTGGTCTGTGTGCGTCAGTCAACTTTGTGTGTGTGTGTGTGTGTGTGTGTGTGTGTGTGTGTGTGTGTGTGTGTGTGCATGCATGTTCAAAAGTGTGTGAGAGTGTTGCTGGACCACTGTGGCTCTGGTTTATGTCAGCCCTACCAGTTGAACAGCAAGCAGCAGACACACCCAGGACTGAGGGGGGGTTTGAGGCTGACTGTGGCCCAGGAGGGGGGCATCGCTGTGGGCCAGGTTGGCAGCCGACTGTGGAAAAGCCCTGGAACACAGGGGAATCTGGAGGAGTGAAAGATAACACGCACACATATATACACATACAATCACACTTGGATACACATATCATTTTTTTTTACACACACACACGCACACACACAAACACACACACACACACACACACACACACACACACACACACTACAACACATTTCAGACTTTTTCTGTAACACAGAAACTGCTTCAAGACATACAGTCTATAACCCCTCGCACGCACACACACACACACACACACACACACACACACACACACACACACACACACACACACACACACACACACACACCACCACCACCACCACCACCATCACCACAACATACTGTATGTGTTCCCAATGTCCCACACAAACGTAGGCTCGCTCGGCTCCCCTTGCTGTTGGCCCAGACCTGTAATCATGTCACAGTGATGCTAAAGAGTCATGACACCAGGGGCACACCCAGAGAACATAGAGAGGGCAGTTGTGTGTGTGTGTGTGTGTGTGGGGGTATAGACAGTAGAGTACGTTGGTATTAGGGGTTGGATGATATGGATTATATATGATGTGTTGGTAATACTCGGTTATTGCTGCATAATTCTATATAAATCCTGAGTTCAGTAACAGCATGTGAAAGCGGTTTGGATGATTACAGTACTGTTGAAATGTGTGTGTGTGTGTGTGTGTGTGTGTGTGTTTCTCCTTTTAGCAAGATTCCATAAGGTGGGTGTACCATAATAATGAGAGTGGACAGGAGGATCAGCAAAGGGCCAGTCAGAAGTCCGTGGCCGAGGAGAATGGAGACGTGTTTGAGTGTAAAGTCGAAGGTATGGATGGACTGATTTCTTTGCGTCTGTCTGTCTCACACACAATTGGGCAAAACAGGCCTGTGGTCTTTCTCCTGAAGAGTGCCTCACACACACGCACACACACACACGCACATATATATATAACACTGATACACTTGTCTCTGGAATGTGTTTTTTTTTGTGTGTGTGTGTGTGTGTGTGTGTGTGTGTGTGTGTGTGTATGTGTTTTATTTTGGCTCATGGAGGATTAATTCACTCCATGACTTTATGGACCTCTGAGAAAGCATAAAAAAGAGCAGCCCTTGGCTCCATTGTAAAAATGCCCACGCAAAAGGATTTACAGTCTTATTAAGTCATTGCATTTGCGTAAGGCCAGCGGGCAGAGGGTGGACTTATTCACTTATTCACTAGTTTACCCCCATCCCTGCACACAGAGCAAGGGCAAATGAGTTCAAACCCTCTGACCCTGTGTCTGTCTGTGTGTGTGTGTGTGTGTGTGTGTGTGTGTGTGTGTGTGTGCATGCTTGAGTGTGTCTGTCCAAAACCTCTGCTCCCACGCTGACCTGAATGGCATTCTCAGCAGAGGAGTGCTGCACACTCCCTCTCTCTGTCTCTGTCTCTTTCTTACTCTCTCTCTCTCTCTCTCTCTCCTCTCCTCTCTTCCCATGTCAATTCTACAGGGCTGACTGAACATCACATTCCCTCCAATATTCTCCCATGTTCTTCCTAGATAAGAAACTCTCACTCAATCCCTCCCTCTCCCTCTTTCTCTTTGTGGTGTGTGGGTTGATTCCCCGAAGAGTGTTTTGCCCTAAAAGAACAGTAACATTTTTCATGTGTGTGGATAGTACAGGAACCTTTACTGACATTTCTTCCCTTTCACTATGCTTAGTTGGCTTGGGTCTATTTTGCTGAGTCAGCTGGAGAGAAGTGCATTGGAGTACAAAAAAGCAAAGTTCAGGATGAGCCCAAAGGAATGATTAAAAGCCATCATTCTCCCCATGCCTGTTTTCTAAGAGATGTAAAACAACAGCACTGTATTCTCTAAACACCTAAAGTGCTTCTCTAGACACCTAAAATGCTTTCGTAAGGGAGGGGGGGACCACCAATCACCACCAATTTGTAGCAGCCAATTAAAGTGGAGGATGGTAAGGGTGTCGGTGAATATTGCACATTCGAGATGGTAATAAAGCCTTGACCAGAATGCACCTCAATTTTCACCAATATACGCACGCCATGAAGTTCATTATCCTGCTTATACCACTGTTGTCACATCTGGATAGTTGCTATGATCAAAAGCAGGTCGTTTGTTACATCTGTCGTTGTCATCCAAGGATTCTATCCCATTTTGTCTTTTGTAAAATCGTTTCCCGTACTAAATGCAGTGTCAAGTTATAATGTTGCTGCAAATGTCGGTCAGGCTGCAGAATTGTAAACATGTCATAACCTGACAGTTCATGTTGGGCAATAGGAAATTGAATCAAGCAGTGGTATAAGTGGATCATAGCACACACACATATGTTTGTGTGTTGTGTTTTGCAGAGGTCATGGACAAGTTTAACACCATTGCTCTGATTGATGGCAAGAAGGACCATGTGAGTCTGACAGTGGACAATGTGCACCTGGAGTATGGGGTGGTGTATGAGTACGACAGCACGGCCGGGATCAAGTGTCATGTACTGGAGAAGATGGTCGAGCCCAAAGGCTTCTTTAGCCTCACAGCCAAGGTAAAGACTGGTCCTCAATCTCATTACTCTCACCTTTGCTTTTTCACTCTAATTTGACATAAAAGGCTCTGGTAGATGTGTTCAACATTTGTGTAAGGCTAGATTTAAAGCATCCTCTGCTCTTTTAGCTAAAGATGTTGTGTAGTGATTGTACATTAAAAGGCTTTTGATTAGCTTTGTGCAAATTCCTGGGGTGTAAAAAATAAATGTATCACATCACTGTATGTGACATACAGAGTTATATTTTAATGCATAAGGCCTCAAAGTCAGAACTCCTGCAAAATCAGCTGTATAGATATTCTTTAAATTACAAAAATGTAAAAAATGTGTATTTTTAAACATAATGCACATCACAGCAGGTGAGGCACAAGAACAAAGCTTGGGTTCTGTCTAGTTGAATTGTTCTTAATAAGACGTGTGCCTGTTTGTGTTTAGAGTTGTAAGCTAGAGCACCTGACCCATGTCCTCAGTTCCACTGGATTCATTCCAGCCCACACACACACGCGTGCACACCATCACTTGTACTGTATATATACAAAGAGAGATAAACACACCCATGCTTTAGACATAAACACACTCCATACATGCCCACAGACAAACACAAACACACACACACACATACACAAACATATCCACACATATGTTTGTGTGTACAGGTGATATAAACTCAGTGTTTATAAGCTGCTCCTCATTCCGAGGCTATTCTGCATTTACGAGTCTAGCTGTAATAAGGAAATAAATTAAACAAAGAATGCAAGGCACAGGCTGAGCCAGGCTAATGAAATCTTAAGCTTGGCCAGGCCGTTTTGGATGCCGTCACTGTTCCTCCCGGGGTTTACGACGGTAAACATTGCCCCTTACAGTACCCGATGACATGATGACGCATCAGTGGCTGAATTTTGGTGGCATCAAAGACAAGCACTTTTATTGAAAACAATCAGAATGAACTATGATGTTTTGTCTGCATGCATTGCCTTTGAATAGTAGCTATCACCCACCAACAAATGCAGTCTGGTAAAGCTAGGTAAGTGTTGGTTTGTACCTGTAGGAGACTGAATGAGGTTGTAAATAATTGGATGTCAAGACTGAGGACAAGACTTTTTATGTACGCTCTGGATAGACCTTAGAGAGACAGGAACTCTCAGCGCTCCCAGCTTTAAACAACTACACTTAGTACTGCTTGCTATGTTTGACATGGCGGACTGGCTGGTGAAGACGAGTTGAAGTAATGTATGCTGGAGTTGAGTCCAGAAGTCCAGCTGTGTTACCTTTAAGACAGTTGATTACAGCTGTCACTTAAATGTACTTAAAGGCACTATCAAAAGCACTGAAACAAGCTTAGCTCTCGTGTTAGCCAATCAGTGGTAATGACATTCAGGTGTAGCAGCAGTTCCCCTGAAGCAGGGAAGCATGGAAAACTGAAAATTCCTCTGTAGTGTGAGAGAGAGCTGAGCACAGGATAAAGAGGTGCACACTGATAATCTGGATATGGAGAAATGGCCTGTGTAAATAAAAGGATTTTAAACTCTTGAGTAAAGCTTGGTGTGTGGCTGTGGAACAGGATTAAAAGTGCCTGATGTGAGTTGCTCCTCACTGAAGTCTGTGTAAGTGCCCCCTCAGTGATGACAATGAGTGATAATACAACTGGCCTGCTGCAGAGGAATGGAAGAGTTAGATGGCGGCTGTCATTGATTAATTCATAAACACCACAGTATCCCCATAGAGCTCACATACACACACACACACACACACACACACACACACACACATCTGTGTTTGGGACAACATGTTTTAGTACAGTGTTAGTTGTATGGCTTATCTTTCATTTTAATTACTTTAATTAATCCCGTTTTGTGCTCAGCTCCGCCCTGCCAACTCTGAAACAAGCTACAGTGATGTACTAAACAGTGCAACATATGGTCTAACCATTAGGAGACCTTAATGAAAACATGTATCATCAGGAGGGAATTACTAAAGCAGTCATTTAACATGTTTCCATGTCTGCATTTTGGAAAGTCTTGGAGCTAAAGTGTCATGGGATGATCCCGAAATGTATTGCATATTTTGAAGATGAAAAAGACTGCCGCTATTTTTTTTTTCCTTTTTTTGTAGTAAGTCCCTAAACTGAATGCAGTTTGGGGGCGTTATTGCAACCATCTGCCTGGACCAGCTAGCATTTCCTCTGCTAACTCCCTGCAGTTGGGTTTTTAATATAGTTGGAGTTGTCGGTTGGATTGGTCTCCGATAGCTGCTCTAGCCATGGTCCCAGCCTGCTCATAAAGATCCCTTAACACCACACACGTGCATGTGTACACAGACACACCCACACTCACACACATAGACACACACAGGCACACATATGTATGCACACTCACAGACTCTACTTACTGCCACTCTCTTTCTTCTTTCTCTCTCTCTCTCTCTCTCCCCCCAAGCCACACACATACTCACACACACACATACACACACACACGCATTCACACACCTACGCACTCCCCCTCCGTGGGTATTTTGTCAGATCACAGTTTTTTGCACTATATCACTTGGGACCAGTCCAGCTTTGCGGTTTTCCTCATTAAAGCAAGGAAATGGGCTCTCTAGTTCCCTGTGCAAGCCAGTGCTATGAGATAATGCTTAGTATCATTGAAAGAGCTGGGAATGGCAAATGATTGGTAAACACTATCAGAATGCAATACTAACTCACAACAAAACCTGCACACTGACTTAATGAGGGTGGCAAGCAGATTAGATCATTTTACAATCCAGATGTTCTATTCAGATTACTGTATAGGTCCCACAGGGTGTGATATTTTCACGAAATGGTAAAATCCTTCGCTCTCGATGCTGCCATACATCATTATGAGATATTGCACAGCGAGATAGATGACAACATCGTTGATTGTCAGTGCTATTAGTCAACATGGCTTGGATGCAGAAGGAGTCCCTAGACACAAGCAGATGTATGGAGATTTGTGATCCCCAGCTGATTTTAAGTAGGACACCTCTGTGAGAACAATGAGCGTAATTTACAGCTGTCGCAAGTGGAACAGACGAACATCACCCTGACGTCATGGCTCATAGCGGTCTGCTGGTTGGGCTTTTGACACATAATTGTGTGGGGATGAGTGATGAGTGGCCCCTGATTAAGCCCTCTGTGTGTGTGCGTGTACGTGTGTGCTGGGGCTTTCTCAGATC
>JAIFZK010000008.1:10910000-10985000 GCA_027481765.1 Tenualosa thibaudeaui | reverse complement strand
GTAAAGTTCCCTGTATGTTTTGAACACAGGGATTGTGTATGACCAAGTACAACGGTGTTGTTAGTGCCTGCAGGTTTATTGGCTTGACATGGACATTGTTTCAATGAGTGTCTGAGAACTGCACTAATGAAAATCTCATTAATCCATGCAAAATGCACACCAGCAGAACCCCCGCCCCGGCCTTTTTTTTCTGGTGTTGTGGCCTCTGGCCTTGGGTCCTAGTGGTGTGGATTAGCTTGTTAAAAAGCTCATTTTGTTATCTCTATTCAGGGAAGAGATAGGCTCCACAGTAATTTAATTGGACTGAAATATCATTCCTCTGCCATGGGGGTACTTTCACGCTCCGTAGTCAATACGGATCATGACACCTTTCTGCTGCTCCTGGGTGGAGCGTTTCTGTTGGCATTTAGTTTAAATACCATCTGTCCACCTCTGCTCTGGTTTCTGTTATGGCGAGACCTATTTTTATTCTATAGTCCTAAAAAGATCATTACAGAACAAAACTGTTGATGTCATTTATTTCTTCCAAGTTAATGCCCTGGTGTCAGTGGACAGCTTGAATTGAATACCTAATCTCTAATCAAGCTAAACCATTCTCATATATCATATTAAAGATATTTAAAGTAGTTTATGCTCTTTCCTGTGGTGGGGCGTAATGCAACATTACTATAAGTATAAATTACTGTATAAGCTGTAGGTTATGGGTATAGGTTTTTGAGTATTTAGCCGACCTTCCGGGCCTCCATGAGGCCACAGGGACCTCACACAGAGTGTGCTTTATAGGACTCTAAGCCTCAAACAAGGACTGGTGCCGTATCTGTTTTTTCTATCATTGGTGCCTATTACTGTGACACCTGTGGGAACATATTTGCTACAGAGCACACATGAGTGTATGTGTGTGTGAGTGTGTGTGTGTGTGTGTGTGTGTGCGTGTGTGTGTGTGGGGGGGGTGTAAGTGTAGGTGTTAGTGTGCATGTGACTGTGTAAAACTGAGTGGGTGTGTGTCTGTGTGTATATGTGTGCTTGACAGTGTTGTTGGGGTGGTTGTGAATGTACATGTGTGAAAGTGTGTATCTGAAAATGTGTCAATGTGTGTGTATGTGAGAGTTGTGTGAGTAGGTGTCAGTGTCGGTTGGTGTGCGTGTGAGTGGGTATGCACGTGAGTGTGTGCATGTGTGTGTGTGTGTGTGTGTGTGAAAATTGACCTTCCTGGTGCCTTTTTCAGTTCAGTTGATGGCTTCATTGTCTGGGAGCATGTTAACACACATCAGGAAATGGGACACTCGTAGGTCAGCACGGGTTTCAGACAGGAAGAACACAGAATGAAAAACCTGTAAAAGGTGAGGGAGAGAGAGAGAGAGAGAGAGCTGCCTCAGCTTCCAATAAAAGTCACTGACAGCCACAGAAATTTATGAATCAGGAAGTCTGTGATTAACACAGCATTGTTTGCAGTGACAGCAGCCTGTATTTAAATCAGTTAGTGTGAATCAGGATAGAGAGGTGTGTGTCTTTCTTTTGGGGATCTCCATGCCGATGCTGTGTCTGTTTTAATAGATGTAGCTAGTCTACCTCAGTTTCTGACAGATCCTGGTTGCATTTACATTTGAAAGTCAGACACCAAATTAAATCAGAATCTAATGCTGCCACCACAGCAGAAGCAAATTGTTTGTCATCCAGACAAAGTGAGTGAGAAGAAAGGGATGGAAGTGACAGAGGGAAAGATAATGCAGTGGAGAGGAGATGGAGAGAGACAGACCGGGTGATTCAGACAGAGATAGGGTGATAGAAAAAAAACAAGGGAGAAAGAAAATAAACACTAGAAAGAAGGACGAGAAGATGAGACATCAGACTCAACCTGTGGTTTGCTGCGTCTCTGTCCTTGTCAGTTGCAATTACTTTTATATTGAGTCCTGTGTTCTTGGATTAGCTGGGAGGCCCCCTTAATCTGGGCTCTGGGTAATAGCCTCTCTCTCCTCTCCACTTTAGTCCTCTGAGGCCAGGGAAAGGGGATTGTTAATGGCCAGCTCTAGCCCCTGTAACGCCGTTGTTCTGAGACAAATTCCATTTGTGTAGCCATTAGTCGCCAGCCGGAGAGCACAGCAGCTAATTTACTATGACCTCACATGGTCTTCTTTCACACCCACATTTACACTTGCATGCATACACACACACACACACACAAACACACACTTGCATGTCCACACACACTCTTTTGCACACACACACACACACACAGACATACACAGACACACGAAGAAGCACACGCACACAGTGGATTTGAAGCTGCTGCTCTCTGCAGTAGCTTCATGCTTGCATGTCCACACGCACTCTTGTGCACACACACACACAGGCACACACACACACAGAGGATTTGAAGCTGCTGCTCTCTGCAGTAGACTAAAAAGTGAATTGATCCCCTCCACCACCATCTCCAGCTTGTCTGAAGCACAGCAGTGCTTGTCTGAAGCCTTCCCAGTAAGGGCCCAGGACAGCAGACCGAGCCCATTTGATAAAGCTCTGAAGAATTGCAGTCACACTCTGTCTCTGCCTTTCCCACTCGCTCTCTTTCTCACCCTCCTCTTGGCCTGTCTTTAACTACCCCACCTCTCTCACTTTTTGGTCATTTAACCACTATCCCTCCATTTTTCTCTCTGTCTCGCTCTCTCCAATGTCCTCTCTGTCTGTGTCCTTAATCAGGATGACTGTGATGAACTGGCCAGCAGGGTCCCATCCTGCTTCTCATTTAGGCAGACGTGTGGCTCTGATGAATGGGATGTGTCCCAGTTAGGAGTCGGTGTTCAGTGCCCTGTTTCATGCCTTTACCACCCACCTTACAATATCCCTCCCACCCCCCTCCTGTGCTGTGGTTTCCGTGAAGAACATTGGAGTCTGTTCCCCACCAGAAAATGGACACTGCCATAATGGTGCCACAAGTTGAAGGAGGCACGGACAATGAAGTCAGGAGTCTGTTGTCAAACCCTTCCTAGTTCGCCATGCCTTGTGCTCTGCTTCTGTGAAAAACACCAAGAAAAGAAAAGAAAACAAACAAAAAACAGACATATGAACACCAAATGCGTGCTCAAAATGGTCACAAACATGTCTGTGAGCAGACTCGCATCAACAAACTGGAATCAATGTTTCTAGGGCATTAGTCCGCAGAGTATTTTAAAAGAGCGGAGGCCCCTTTGAACTTTGTTCTCTAGAGCATAGACTTCTGAATGAGCTGGCGTGAACATCTGCCCAGCATACCCAACTCTGACATGTGGTTTGTATCTTCGATTTTTGGTCTTGCTCTCTGTTAAATGCAGAAGCCAAGGCCAGGCTAACCGCTTTGCCAGTCAGCTATTATTACTCGGCTTGCAGTGTGGCCACTTCATCAAGCTCTCACCATTTCTTTGTTGTGTCGCTCTCCGGATCAGCATGAAATTGTTGTGAACATCAGTGTTCTGTTTCTGTTTCCGCAGCAGCAGATTAGATTTTCATTTCCTATTCATGTGTCTGAGATATTAAGGAAGACCAAATCTTATCTCTACCAGTCTCTGCCGTGTCCAAAGTCCTCAATAAATATGATCACTGTGTGATCGGTGTGTACATCAGATGGCTGAAGTCACCCCGCGTATTTTACTCTTGATTTGCCTGTCCAAAAAGTCCTTTTGAAGTGAAGTGGCAGGAGCCAGACAGCGGATCCTGCTGGACGACAGGATGGCTCCTTCAGATCGGAATCATTGTTATTCCCCCTTTTTTCCCCTCTCTCTGCCCTCTCTCCTTTCAAGCTCTCTGCCTCCCAGGCCCCCAAGCTGCGTGCACTTCCTTATTAAGGCTCAGCCAATGGCAGGGCACAGACCGGCTCTCCATGACGATGGAATGTCACTTTGGCTCGGAAGGATCATTGTTTTAGAACCTGGAAGGACCCAGTGACAGACAGAGAGACAGCCCAGCTTAGCCCATGGAGGGCTTCTAGTCTGAATCCCCTGGAAGGATGTGCTCTATTTACGGCCTGTTTGAAAGGATAAAGGGCCCACACAATCTATCATCCCAACATGTGGGGGAGTGAGAGTAGAAAAAAGAAAGAATGGGATAGAGACAGAGTGAGAGAGCAGAAAAGACGGACAGAGGCCCACTCTGACTCCATGTACATTTATTTTTAAAACACATCTTGGGTGATCTAATCTCAAGTGGCCTGTGTTAAATACAAGTGTGTTTAACCATCGAGATACATTGTGATCCGATCACTCAAGCCACTTGTTGGTCTGAGGCACTTATGACCACATCTCTTTTGTGGTGTAATCTCTGATCTCAAAAGAATAACAATTTTGACAGTTTATTTTTGTGAGATCAGAATAATGCTTGCATGTGTTCTGATGTATCTTGGGCTGTGGGGTTCCAATGAATGTGACTTTGCCATAGATGGAATCAACATAGGTGGTCAGTAATGTCTCTGGCTCTCTACCTTGGATACATGTGTAAGTGGCACTGTGTCTCAGCCTGACACTTGTCATCTGTCCCCAAGATGTTTTTGAGAAACAAATGTGAATGGGGTCTTAGTTTGCCCACGAGGATTTACATGATTGTTTTCTCTATAGCCTTGTGTACTGTGGCAGTTGCCCAATGGAAAATGTGCACTGTCAACAGTGAAATTAGAGACAGAAGTTCAACCAGTTGTGATGTGTTAGCATGTGTTTGAGCCCACAGTGACTAAATATGAGCGTGATGGAAAGCCCAAGAGATATCTAGAGAGAGAGAGAGCTGTCAGAGACAAGGCACTATGTTTGGAAAAAATGTGCCTCTAAACATCCCCATGTGTCACTCATAATTGAAATCAGGAGAAATCACCTCTTCTCATCCTGCTCAGCCCCGTCCTCTTCATCTCCTTCAACCACACACATACACACACACACACACACACACATGCCTGGTGCAAGAAGCTGCTCTCTGTGTGCCGCCGTCATGTGTTGACACAGCTGCCTCCGCCGTGTTTTGTAGTTATTAATATTTTGAGGACCTCTGAACTCTCAAAGTTGTTGTGCGGAAGCCAGAGGCAAACAGGTTCTGGTTTTGTTTGGCTCTGGCTCTCCTCCGCAACTTGCTCCGACCGCACATCTTGATGACATTAGCGCCCTACACCCAATCAGCTGACGACGTGTGTAGCCGCGGAGGGTAAACTTTACAGGCCGAGGGGATGAGGGCTTGAGGGGATGTTAAGGTTGGAGAGCGTAGGCCTCTTGTTTGCCGGATTCCTCGTCTGAGCAGGAGTTATGTCCTCGTGTTCTGTGCTGGGTCTTTCTAACAAATGCCATGTTTCGGCTGATGCTTGTATCAAAACCAAACTGTGTCCTTGACTATCTCTCTTTTCTCTCTCTCTCTCTTTCTTTCTTTCCTTCTTTCTTTTTGCCTTTCTTTATCTACTCTCTTTTTTAATCTGTTTCTCAGCTTGCTCTCCTCCATCACAAACCCAACAAGCTCTGAGGTGAAGCCGTCGGAGAGCTACATATCAGCGGAGACTGAAGGAGAGAGGGGCGAGCGCAATGGGAAGAAGGTGTGTTTCAATGTGACGGGAGATGAGCAGGAAGACTCTGGCCATGACACCATCAGCAACAGAGACTCTTACAGGTAAGCGCCTCACACATACACATACACACACACACACAGACATACAGAAGGCAAATGGCAGGCTTAGTTTGCCATTTACAATCAGCCAAAGAGGAGTTTTATTAATTAGAAGCTTAATGAAAATAAAAAAAGTAACAGTTACAACATTTTCCATGCAAAAGACAGATGTAAAATTGTGTGAGCGTTTCTACCATTTTTATATGCTTGAAAGAATGCATCTGAAAGGAAATTAATTACAAATGTTAGCATAACATTTTCCCCATCTACAAGCTCATGGTCAACCACTTATGGTAACGCAAAGCAGCCGCTGCATAGCCTTGCTGCACTGTGCATTATGACATCAGAAGGGGCCTGGCTGCTTTCACCAAGCCACTGTCAACAACAGCAACTCCAATTGCCACAGCCTCAGCTGGAAACTTTCCAGAACCCTCCGCATGAATGAATGAGTGCTTTGCCCAGCACTCAGATGCATTATGGGAAAATACATTCTGAATGACACTCCAAATACAGACAAGTTTTCCTTTTCAACATAGCCATGTAAAGCACTGTAATTAACCCCTTACACTGTTGATCTGTCATCATTATTCTTGCTAAGTCAAGATGGATCTGTTTTTCACCTTGTTGCACTACACACACACTACCTAATGTATTTTACACTCATGTGTACAAAGCAAATGTATGTTTTAGCCATGGTGTTTATGAATGTGATGGATGTGTCATTGCAGTGACTGTAACAGCAACAGGAACTCCATCGCCTCCTTCACCAGTATCTGCAGTAGTCATTGCAGCTCGTATGTGCACAGTGATGAGATGGACTCAGGTAAGGGCACTGATCACGGATGGGTGGATTAGGAATCCAATACTGTATAGGGTTAACAGGAAGTCCGTGGAAAGCTGCTTTGTGTAATTGTTTAACAACTCAAAGTATCGATGACAAAATATCTACAGGGCAGTGACAGCAGAGTTCAATGCTGGTGTGTGGTGTTATATTAAAAACAATGGAGTCTAAGCAAAAGAATATCGAAAGCAGAGTCTGATACACTCCTGTCGATACTGGTGTGCTGAGACCTGAAGGTAGATTCATGTACCATTGCTCTCCATGTATCTCTAGACCTGGTTCTTCCCTGATGTCTGATAGTCAGAGTTGGCATCAGAGCTTTCTGTGGAGCTTTCTGTGGAACATCTTGTCATTAGTATAGCTGTGAGGAACCACAGGGATTTTTTGTGTTACTAATGAAAGCTGGTGGTCACCTGAATGTGTTTGTGTGTGTGTGTGTGTGTTTGTGCTGCAGGGGATGAGATGCCGTCCAGTGTGTGGATCTCCCACGACAAGCAGAAAAAGCTCCATGGTTTCCTGGAGCATCTGTTCAGCCAGGTGTGTGTCTAGGAGGGGTTGCTGTTGGTGGGGGAAATCAAATAATCTTATCTGCAGGGACACACGTACATACACACACACACATACCACACACACATACACACACACACACACACAGATACAATGTGATGCAATGTGCAATGTGATTCAACCCACTCAAATACTTGAATTCACAAATGTACACATATCTACCCACATGCATATCTCTAGTGTAAAACTTTAAAAGCATTTAGGTTTTTTCCAATAATGAAAAAAAATCCTAAATCACACTAACACACAAACTGTATGTTTGCAGAAGGGCCCTGTCATAATGACGTATGGCCACTTTCCATTTCCCCTATGCCCTTTGACCTCTGTGTCATATAACATGACGTATGGCGCTCAGAGGACCACTCAAGTCTTTACCAAAGCCAAACCTCCAGCATGGTTAAGCCAGCCCCTGCTGACACCCTGGGAAAGCCATAGTGGTGACTGCGTGGCCACTCTCTCCTAGGGCACTGTGGGGCACATCGGGGGAAGAAGCTGTTATCTGTGCTATCCCAATCCCAGTATCCCAATCACATAGTCAAGTCTCCAGTGTATTTGCTCACACTTTGGTTTGGAGCTCTTTATGTGCTCGTCCATAACATGCTCGAATCTTTGCTGTAACTCATAGCTCACAACCCATTTGATTAATCTAGCAGTGCTGCCAAAGATCATTGAATACTGACCAAGATAGAGCAACATAATATGTTGCAATGGGAGCAAACGTGAATAGTTCTGGTCTACAGTACAGGGAGTGTCACAAAACATCACAATATAAACTTTTCAATGATCTTCTGTATCAGCATATGAGTATAAGGGCTTGACTCTGGTCTGCATAAAGGCAGATCCCCCCCCCACCCCCCCTCACAAAAACAGAACATGTTTGTGCCTCTCACTCCGCTTCTACCCTCTCTGGTACTGCCAGTTTAACAGGAAGCCATTTCCAGAGGTCCTTAACAAGCAGAACACACATCCAGGCCCATTTGTATCGGAGCCTCTGCTTCCTGGGCAGTCGCCCTGCAGGTTTTGTTTTTTCAGTCCCAGAATTCAACGTCTCTGTCCACTTGTGCCTCAGAAGTCCTGACTGCCACTGAGCGGGAGGAGAAAAATGCGGGACGTACCGCCATGGCATACCAGTTCTCTGGATGTTTCCTGCTGTTTTGTTTAAACGCCAGCCAGCTTCCCTACCAGCTTTGTTTACATATATGCACAGTATGTGCGCGTCCTTGTGTGTCTGTGTGTCCTTGTGTGTGCGTGTGGATGGGCATTAGCATACAGATATGCTTGTGTGTGTCCTCTATGTGTGTGTGTGTAGAAATAACAAGTTCAAGAAAAACTTCACTCTTCAGTACTTGTTCCTGTCATCATTTTTTTCTAGATGAAATAGTGGGTGTTTGTGGTTTAAGAGGTAATCCTCAGTATCTGCTTCTGCTTTCTTCCTGTAGCCACAGTCTGGTCATTGGGGACTCTCTCTCTCCTCACTTCATTTGGCTAGATGATGGATTTCACCTGCTTGACCACTATGACATATTCAATTCAAATCAGCTCTAGTATTTAACATTTTGAACTTTGACAATTGTCTGTGCACACTAGAGTGAACGCATAACAATTACTCGGCGTGTCTCTGCCTTTACAGGTCGAGTCAATAACCAGTTTGCTGAACGGGGCTGTTGTCACCAAGGCCTTTGAGCAAACAAAGTGCTTCACCCCCAACAGAGGACTTCAAGGTAACAATTATCCACTTGGCATGATAAAACATAGAGGCTTTGGTGCAGCACTGCAGTTATAAGCTATAGCCTCCATAGGGACTATCTTAACTGAAATCTTGAAGCAAAGAAGCCCTGTAGGATTGGTGATTTAGTGGCCAATGGATCACTGTGATCTGTGATAAGTCTTTAAGTAGTCTTTAAGTCTGATAAGTAGTTATGAGGACTGTTATGATTGCTCCTGCACTTTTGACTTCCTGTCAACAAGCACCTACTCCACAAACACTGCACCGTATTACACACATGTTGACACAGCTGTAAGGTTCTGTAGCTTTTGTGTGACTGTTTTTGTGTGTGTGTTTGTGTGTGTGTGTGACTCAGAAGGGGGGGTTAAGATTAGGCACTAATGCAGTTCACATTCATCCCAGATAAAACTATGGTCAAGAGACAAGTATGAGCATCCATGTGTATCAGTAAGAAAAATTAGCTGTTTCCCACATCACAATCTCACATAGACCATCATCTGACACAGTTTTATTAAGTACTGTAGAGTGAGTGTGTGTGTGGAGTGTAAAGGACGTGTAGAGAAAGGAGGGGGGGAGAAAAGAGACTGCAGGCTGACAAACGCTTCAGTTTTTTCTCAAGGGGAGGGAAGGATGGAGGGAGGGAAAGGTAGAGGTGGGGCCAGAGTACAAGAGGAAGTGGTCTCCTTCCAGCTGTGCAAAGGGCCCAGAGCAGCAGGGAGCACTTCCTGCAGTCTGGCCTTCAGCCTTCACCATGGGCTGCACCTATCAGCCAGAGAGTGAGAGGCAGATGAAAGAAGAGAGAAAGAGAGGGAGGAAAGAACAAGGGAAGCAAGAGAGAGAGGAGAGAGAGTGAAAAGTAGGAAAGGGAGAGAGGGCTGGGGTGGGGAAGAGAGAGAGGGAGATAGACAGACAGACAGAGCTAGAGAGAGAGAAAAAAGAGAGAGACAGAGAAGGCCAGAGGCCAGAGCATTGGCCTGAAATCCAATGGCTATCCAGGGGGTTAAAAAAAGAATGGATGCAATGAAATAAATCAAAAAGAATAGATAGTTTTTTTTAAAAAATCCCCTTAAACTTAAAATCTTCAGGTATAACACACTTAGCAGTTAATTGATTAATTGTTAAATAATTAACTAATGACTTTATAAAGTACTTTTATTATGTTGTAGGCTAAATATTTCAGAAACCAGTAAGTGGCTTTTTACATGAACACCTAAAAACAAGATTGTATGCATTCACACATGGAGACTCTGTACACTGAAGTTTGTCCATGCAAAGTTTGTCTTCGCAACTAAAACACTTCCTAGACTACTTCATTACACCTTGTTTGCAGAGCGGTCGAGCCTAGTTAACAGATTGCCTGGGCGTGAGGGCATTGGAGGTAACGTCTGATAAAATTATCGCTGTAGGAAACATTCAGTACAAACATTTCCAGGTCCGAGCACACCGTTTCCTCTGTGGGCCTGTGTGAATTCGCAAGCGGCCTGAGCTCGGAGCCGATCTCTCTGACTCAGCGCACTGCATGGAGATTAGAACGTTGACATAAAAGGCGACGTTGCGCACCGCGTTCTCGGTTCAAGGTAACCTCCCCGGCAGGGCAGTCAGAGAGGGGCCATTGTTCTTTTGGAGCGTTTTAAAGATAGGAGGTTGGCCCTGGCTGAGACATTGTAGTGATAAGGGCTAAGCAAGGCTCAAACGGTGACTCGTGAGGACAGCCTGTGTGGTCCGAGCGGCGTTCCTTTCACCCTTTTTTTTTTTTTTTACTTTCCTCGGCCCGTTGCCGAAGCTTGACTCGGCAGAGTGTAGCAGGCTCGGCACTCGCACATCAACTTTATTAGATCCGCTGCCTCGAGGAGATGGTGCAGATTACGGATTTGATCCGCTCCGCGTTGCGCTAACTTAATCCCCACACCACACCAAATGCTCCATTTAAGACTCGCATGTGCCGCTTCAAAGCCCTCTTGCCGTCCTTTTTCAAACTCGCCCTCCCAACACCCCCCCCCCCAGCACCCTGACTTGGTGTGTGTGTGTGTGTGTGAGGGAGTGTTACGAAACCAGCTTCTGAAAGAGTCAGGCAGGATGGATTAAAACTCAACCTCTCAGCAAAGCATTGATGCAGTCGCACACAATTAAATATGCAGAGCTTTTATCTCTTATCAGAGTAGCGCATCATTAAATAACATCACTAGTTCCTATCTCTCCAAAGCCCAAGCCTCTTCTCCTTTCATTGGTGGAGTTGTTTGTACTTCCTGAACTCATTTGAACCCCCACACCACTCCCAGTGCACCCTGAAATGAATTGATGACGCTTGCTCTTGTTCATCACGCTAGGAAGAGTAGATTAGAGACACCTGGTTAGGAATTTGCACTGATTAATGACCTCACTATGAGCAGAATACTAATGTTGAGATGATATCCTGAAGATATTGTTTGACCCGCTTAACACCATTGAGAAATGTGAGTAAAAAATATTGCGGAGAACAGGGAGATATTTAAATTAGGCATCAGAAGCCTCACAACACACTGTGTAGGGTCCAGATGGATGTTTGTGTATGTATGTATGTGTGTGCATGTGTCGGGAGAAGTTGTTGTGAGAGAGTTGTACTCATGGGTGTCTCTACATGTGTTTGAGTGTGTAAATATGTGCGTACACACACATTGTGTATGTGTGTGTATGTGAAAGCTCATTCCATGTGGGTCCACACCCGGGCACTTTTCAAACGCAGCATGAATAACTGTTGAAAACTCACATTGCCTGCGCCATCTGCCACCTGCTCCCTTGGCGCTCACTCTCTCTCTCTCACTCTCACTCTCACTGTCACTCTCACTCACTCACTCACTCACTCACTCACACACACACACACACACACACACACACACACACACACACACACACACACCTTGGCATGCCATCTAGTGGCACACCACAGCACTGTATCACCTCCCCTTCTATTAGAGCTGATGGGATGCCAGTATTCCACTTAGCATATTTATGGACAGCACATCATGCACCATCAGAAGTTCTCTCCTCCCTTCTGGTAGTGTACACAGACCCTTTACTCATAACCTTGACATTATACATCGTGACCTTGACATGATTTTAATATGATGAAAGTTGACCTTCTCATACGACAAAGTTCAAAGACCTTTGGAAAGCAGTTGACTCCTGGGAATTTACCTGGCCCAGACTCTGAACTGAGATCTGACTGGTCCACTGCCACACTGTGGTCAGAACTTCTCCAGAACTGCACCTGGAGGAACGGGGGCTGTGGTTGAGTAGGTGGGAGGGGGGAGATGATGTGAAATGTCTGTTTTGCTAGCAGCACATTCTGTTCTGTCCGGTTTGGTCCAGGACAGGACGCTGGCTGGGCTGGTCTGGTCTGTCCATTCAGGACTGCTGTTGAGTAACTGCAGCTCTTTTAGCTTTTGCCTGGCCTCCCTTAATGGTCAAACATTTTTTCTTCCCCCACATATCTCTCTCTCTCTCTCTCCCTCCCTCTCTTCCTCTGTTTTTACTTTTGCGGGGCGGCGTTGGCCAGAGTTCCACCAGGAAATGGAGCCGAGGGTAAACTGCACCAAGAGGCTGCGGCAGCACGTCAAGCAGGACCCCTGGAACCTTCCCAGCAGTGTCCAGGCCCTCACGCAGACCATTGCCAAGTTTGTCGAAGGTCAGTCTCCAAAACTCCCGGCCGCTTTGCTGTGCCATGCCGCCAAGCCAAAACAACCAAACCGCACCACATGCACACACGCCACCGGAGAGGGAAGTGTGCGTGTGTGTGAGAGTGTTCATTGGTTGTTCCAAAAGACATTAAATTACACTGAAAGTGGACAGGTGAAAATGGGGCGATAAATCTAGGGAGACTGGTCATTGGCAGTCAAGCAAGCTTACTTTTTAGTGGTCAGGGATGGAATAGGTCAGACTTAGAATATATGGCCCATGTGAATAACATCACAAGCTTCCCAGACCTAACCTGATGGAGGCGTTTGTGTGCGTATTTGCATAAACACTATTTTATTCTTATGCAATATACTACTATATATCAGCGTTCACTGTATATTCTAACACCAAATTTATTTAACTGGGAAGTCAAAATGTACATTACAGTTTTGACAATTTGTCAGTTGATACAGTTATCTCTGTGAAGCATTACAGAGTTGTATATACTTGTACATGTATTTTTAAAGATGCTTTGTTGCCTAAATGAATCCTCTCAACAGTTTGTCAGGGAACTCTCAGGAGAACTGCAAATTCTTTCCTCTGAAGGAAAGACGAATAGCACAGATGAGATTCTTGGTTGGTGTGTGGATAAAGCACACACACACACACACACACACAAACACACTGACACAGACACACATACACAAACACACACACACACACACACACACACACACACACACACACACACACACACACACACACACACACACACACAATAACAACAGTCACATGACACTCCTGGGAAAGAAAAGTGCTGTGTGGTGAACCTGAGTAAAAACAAGCAGTGGAATATTACACATCTGTGTGTTTACAGTGATTCTCTGAGTGTGTGTGTGTGTGTGTGTGTGTCTCAGGATACCCCCGCTTGTAGCCTTTTTTCTCTAAATTTGCCAGACACAACTTCCCAAAGGCTCACATGCCTGCAGAAAATGGCCAGGTTGTTGTTGTTTTTTTTTTTTTTTTTCTGTTTACCTCTCCCCACCTCATTCATTTTGGTTATGCCGTTGAAATGCCAATGCACACTCGTTTCAAGGCTGTTGTGGGGGAGAGTCAAAGAGTCAAGGAGAAACATAGAAGTGTGTCTGTGTGTTTGTGTGTGTGTGTGTGTGCGTGTGTGTGTTTGTGTGTGTGTGAGAGAGAGAGAGAGAGATGGAAAGAGAGAAAGAAAGAGAGAATCTCAGAAACTCCTTGCTCAAACTGAATCTGTTCGTTTGTGTTGATTTGGCTCTTTTTGTGGTTCCAGAGGTGAAGACGCGGCTGCTGCTGGTCCTGCTGCAGTACACAGGTTTGTTATACTGTACCTCTCATTTCCCTCTCCCTGAAGCCTTATACACTTACATAAACAGTACGCATAAAGACACATATATACTGGATATTAATGTTGAGAATCAGATAAACAAATGGATAAACAGGTAAGAAACTAGATTAATGGATTGATGAAAAGATTAGTAGATGTGATTTAATAAGTTGATGCTGAAAACAAGCACAGAGTCACTGTGCATTTGTATGATAAAATCTCACATCCATTAAAAGAATGGATCATTATGATGAAATGACAAATAATAGCAATGTTATGAAGTAAATTCTGCACAGTGAATCACCATTGCAAAGAAAGGCTGCAGATGTACTCTTTGCAAGGTTACAGGTGCCCTAGTTGCACTGAATGTATGGTGCAAATTATCACCAAGGCCTCAAGAACTCTTTGTACTTACCAAGGCGTGGGGAGACAACTAAAGATACAGGAAACAAACAGTATGATTGACTCCATGCGGCCATGTATGCTAATTACACCAGTATGGAAATCATTGCACTCAAAAAGTCATTCCTGGATCCTTCAAGGAAAATTACCCAAGACGCCGGTCTCCTTCCAGCCAGCGCAGTGCCCTTAAGGAGAAACATAATGTCATTAAAAACACTTCACATCTGAAGGTTATGGCAGCGGCTTGCTAATAATATTTAGCTGTGGGGGTAAAAAAAAAGTAGACTTTGATTATAGCACATGATAAATTCCAGAATGGTTCAGGAACTCGTTTTTTGAAAAAGATTGCTTAACGCATCCATGGTTCATTTTTCATACAATTATGAAAGCCAATTATTTTTCCTGGATCAGTGCACCTGTGTTGCAGAAGGAGTGCTTCATATTGGGTGGGCTGAGACTTTTAGTATGAGAACCAGAGCTTTTTCTGAGTTTCATTCCAAAACTGAAGATTATAAACTTTAAAACCGCCTTTTCAAAGATTGGGAAATAGAACTTTTTATTTGTGCATTTGTTATATCCATCTCTGATTTACTCTGACTCTCATCCTCTCTCACTCTCTCACTCTCATCCTCTCTCTTTCACTCACTCTCTCACTTACTCACTCTCTCATTCTCTCATTCTCTGACGCACTCACTCTCTCACTCACTCACTCTGTCCCCCTCTTCCAAACCTCTTTATCATGGTCTCATTCTCTCTTCCTATTGGCTGTTTTACAACATTTTCGTAGTCTTTTTTATCCCTCTTTATAACACTCCCCTATTCCCCCTTCCTTCTTCTAGTCCTTCCTATCATTTCATCTTTTCTTCATTTTCTTTTTCAGCTCTCTGTGTTTGCTCCTCTATCCTATGTAACCAAACTCCTCTCTCACCAGGTCAATGTGTTTTCCTTTTATAATGCACCCCCAGAATATATAGTTGTAGTGCAGTATATTCATATTCATACTATGGATCAACATTATGTGTACCAGTGGGCCCCTGTGTTTGTTTATCTGAGCATGTATGCATGTGTGTATATGTGTGTGTGTGTGTGTGTGTGAGAGAGAGAGAGACTCAAGTGTGTCTCTTTTCTCTCCTGCTTCTGCAGACTCTGAGGCCCAGTTGCGGCGGGACATGGTGTTCAGCCAGAGCCTGGTGGCATCAGTTTGCTCCTTCTCTGAGCACTTGCTGGCCGTGCTTAATCAGGCAATGGGCAGCGAGAGTGAGGCCCAGGAGGCCAGCCGACGCTGGCTGGACCAAATCGCCTCTGCCGGCCTGCTGCTTCACTTCCAATCTCTGCTCTCCCCAAACCTGGTGAGTAACTTATTTATGCATGCTACCTTAATCTTGTTACTCATTACATTTTTTCTGTCTCCCTAAAACTTAGCAAGCATCACTAACCTAGCCACCCATTAAGGAGTTTTCTGTCTGTCTCCGCAAACTTGGTATTATTAACCTAGCCATCCATTAGCATGTGCTTTTCTCTCTCCTTTAAATGTTGTGAGTATTGCTAATCAAGCTACCTGTTAGCTAGCAATCTCTTTGTCTCTCTGGCCTCAAACCTTGTGAGTCTTGTCACCTAGCTACCCAAGACGTGTGCTTTTCTTTGTCTCACCTTAAACTATCAGCCCATTTAGCATGTGCTCTTCTGTCTCACTCTCCTGAAACATGGTCAGTCTGCCAAACCTAGCTACCTATTAGGTGTTGTTTTTTGTCTTTTTTTCTCACATTTTCTCACATGTCTGTCCAAACCTGTAATCTCTCCCTGGTCCCTGTTTTGCCGTCCTGTTTCTTATGTTATACATTATCCCTCTGTCAAAAACAGACATCACCTTTCTCTCTTCCATGCCTCTATTTTCCTTCTTTCCCTATCTCTGCTCCCTTGCTGTCTCTCTCTCTCGCTCTAGCAATCTCTACTTTTCATAGACAGATACACACATACACATTACCACCAATTTTTCCACTGTCGGAACAGTGCGTCACACCTGACTCAGCAGGAATGACTCAGCAGAAAGCTCAAGCGAGATCTCGCGCGCGCCTCAGCTGGATCTGAGCACCATTCTGTCTCTCCCTCCTGTGGCATGAATCCACACGATCCTCTCCAGCATAGGCTCCTCACCCTCTCCCCTCATCTTTCTCTCTTCTCCACTCCTCTCCTCCTCTATGTCCCTTCTCTCCTCCTCTTTGAATTAATTCTGCTGTGCTGTGAGTCACCAGGAGGTTTGAGCTCTTGTAAACAGCATGCTAAACGCCCATACCAAAAGTTCTCCTGGGTGCTTCCGTATTGCCCCCCAAAAAAGAAGATAAAGCAATGACAGGAAAAAGTGGAAAATATCCCCCAAATGTCCTGTGAGTTCCCATGTGGTGGCTTTGGATGAAACCAGAACCAGAACAGTGGGCTGCTTTGGAACAGGAGTGGCATTGTGGCAGAGAGAATAGCTCTTTGTTGCTGTGTTTCTAATGAGTGTGTGTGTGTGACACACACACACACACACACCACACACCACATAATACAGATGACAGGAGTGTGGAGCAATTAAACCAGCCAGGGCCCGACAACACAGGAGCTCACAGCGCTACATCACAATTAAATATACAGAGACAGACACAAAGCACAGCACAACACCACAACACACCAGACATAACACAACACAACAGCCACAACAAACAAAACACAACTCAACACAACACAGTACGACACAATACTATAACAACATAGGTGTCCATAGCATCACATCACACTTAAATACTGCACACAACTAAATACTAGACAACACAACAGCACAATAACAAAATTACTGTAAATATAGAACACACAACACAATACAACACAACACAACACCCACAGTACCCAATGCAGCAGAAAATCACATCACTATGCAAACCGCCACTCTAAAATAGAGAGCAAAGTTGTCCAGCATAGCAGAAAAGAACAGAAACCACTTTAACGTACAGTATGTACTTTGTGCATGACCCTGTCTGACACGACCCAACAGAATACATCTTGGCCCAGTGGGACACAGCAAACAACCGAAAACCTGTGACCCATCCACCAAACCACACTTCAAAGCAAATGGTCCAGATGACACAAACACAAAGCGCTTACATGTAAAACAAAATGCTTACACATCATTTTCACATGCACACACATGCACATGTGCATACTTCCTCCTCTATTTCCCTCTCTCCCAAAGACACACACACACAGATTCTGTACAAGCACACACAAATGCACATGTATGCTTACATACAGACACACACACACACGCACACACACACTCACACTGAAAACACATCCAGTAAAGGCCTGGTCAGTGGGTGCACTGTACTCTGTGGTTTTTCTGTTATTTTTTATTAGCTGACACAAGGTCAGCAGTTTTATATCTCTTCATCAGCTGCTCACAAGGTTATTTCCACATGTCTGCTCGCCCTGGAAAAGAAGAGACTTGTGCACATCTGAGCTGGGCCTGAATCCGACCATGACAGAACCGGGGTCCTTTCCAACCTGGGGTGCATTTCCCATAGTTTCCCATAGTTTTTAATCGGTAAGCAACTAAGTTGGTTGGCGACAGGCAATTGTATTGCAACCAGTGGTTTTGGGAAACGCTCCCCTGAGTTGATGTTTTTTTGTTTGGAGGAGCCCCTTGCTGTGTATGTCTCATTCTCTTGCTGTGTTGCTTGTAATTGTTGACCTAAGGTACACAGAGGCGAACATTTGGGAATGTTGCAAAACGTGTTGCAATCGCTTTTCTGTCAGACTTGATTTTCCTGCGCACATTTGCAAACGATTTGAGGAGGTAGTTCTCCATAAACATACAGGGAGCTGGACTCAAGTGTCGCTGCTGAACTGTGATGTTTATATAAAAATAGTGCAGATTTGTCAGTTCAAAGGAAACATGTTCACCAACATTCAGCACTGTTGGCTTAATTGGAAAGCTCCCTAGACCTAAAACAGACCTGAGGCTACAGGTCAGATGCAAGCCAAATCTAGGTCAGTACCACTCTGGCATCTGGGTCCTTCTGGGTCACCTCTTCAGCTTCAGTTTGTCTGAAATTGTGGGAGGACCTCACATTAAGCTCCAGTCTGTGAAACTCTTCAGTACAGGCTGTACATTAGCTGGGCCCGGGAAGGATCTGGGCCATTTCAGGGCCAGAATAATGCCAGCATCTGGAACGGCTTCTATTAAACCAGAGAAAAATTTAGTTGTGTACATTTAATTCCCTTAGTTTGTTTCCTCATCAAATTGATGGCCCGCATGTATGTTTTCACAACACTTCCAATTTATACAAGCTGTGGGGGGGGGGGGGATCACAGGGAGGATTTGTGCCCCAGATGAAGATGTTTGTCCTCAGTTAATTCTGCCAGGGGCCACACCTGTGCTTGCACACAGCAGGGGTTAGCAGGGAGATCTGATAGCACCCTTTGTGTACTTTGGGGCTCGTCCTTCCCCTTGTACAAGCTTATTGACTCTTGGGGTGGGGAGGTGGGGGGCGAGGGAAACTAGTTTCCTCACCTTGCAGAGGATCAGAAATTTTTTTCTTTTTTTTTTCTTCTTTCTTTTTTGTTTTGGTTTGGTCAGCTGAAAAGATCCTCCTCTGTTGGCCTTGAGGAGATGATACTGGGAGATATGTTCAGATCCTCTCTCTGCTGTCATACCATGACTGGTATGTGCCTTGTCAACTGTTTCCTTTTATTTTGTTCCTCCTTAACTCTCTGACTTGGGTAAACAGGCAGACTGGGTCATAGTGGTCTCACACCAACAATTTGTTTCACCACAGCTACACATTACTGGGCTTTTCTCTGGGGTCTCAACATGAAAGGGACAGTTTCTCTCTCTCTCTCTTTCTGTGTGTGTGTGTGTGTGTGTATCCCTCACAACACTAGCCCACATCAAAAACCTAACGTCCAGTACTTACTGTTAGGGAAATGGTGGCATCAGGGTGATGGTGGTGTGTGTGTGTGTGTGTGTGTGTGTGTGTGTGTGGGATTGTGTGGGTGTGTGTGATTGGGTGTTTCTGTGACAGAAGCACTAATCCTGCTCCTGGGGTACACTCTGTTTGTTTATTGGAGTGAGTGATAGACAGAGCAGAGGACAGGAAAACAGAGAGAGAGGCCATGGAGGAGGTGGAAAGAAAGAGAGCAAAAAAGGAGGCAAAGTGGAGGAGAGGACATGCAAGAGAAGGATTTTGAGAAAGATAAAAAGATGAGAAGGAGAGAGGAGGAGACACATGATGAGAGAGAGACAGAGTGTGAGTGAATATCAGAGAGAAGTAAGAGAGAAAGTAAGAGAAGGAGAAAGAGAAAGATGAAGAGGAAGGAGGAGGGAATGAGGGACAAGAACAATCGGGGCAGAGGGAGAGAGCAGAGAAGGAAAAGAGATGGAAAGAGAGAGAGAATGAGGGAAAGGAAGCTGGAGAGAAGGAGAAAGAGAGGAGGTGGAGAGAGAATGACAGAAAGAAAAAGGTGACGGGGAGAGAGACAAAGGAGCTGGAAGAGAGGAGGGAGGGTAAGAGAAAGAAGGAGGATGTGAGAGAGAGAGACAGAGAGAAAGACAGAGAGAAACAGAGGAGGAGAGGCAGCAGCCCAAGCAGCAGCAGAAGTGTGCTTGTGTGTGTGTCATGCCAGAGGAGCATGCTCTTAATGCACACACACACATACGCAAAAGCTATTACATACACATGCTTGGTTTTACACCCCAACATACACATACACAGAATCCTTGCATGCCACCCAGACACATCTAAACCAGCAGTTTACAGTTCATCACTACTAACTGTTCACTGGGTCTCATACAAACTCATGCATGCACACACACACACAAACAAGGCCAGGCAATTTTATTTATAAAAGCAATAAATAGCTAAATACATTTCAAATTCCCATTTTTCCACAGTCCCAAGAATAATAATAGTAGTAGTAATAAAAACACACACTTAGAAACACATGCACATACACACACATACACACACACAATCATAGTGAAGTTGAAGTGATGTTTTCAGGCACTGATGGATTGTACTTCTGTCTCCTCAGACGGATGAGCAGGCAATGTTGGAGGACACGCAGGTTGCACTCATCGACCTAGAGAAGGTCACCTTCTACTTCCGCCAATTTGAGGGCGAGCCTCTGGTGGCAAGTGAGTTGGTCATCCATCCCCTCCTCCCCAGCACACACACACACACACACAGACACACACACACACACACACACACACACACACACACACCAGCACCCTCAATTTCTCTCTCTGTCCATGGCAGGATGTGAGAGAAGATCTGTCATAAGTCCCTTCAGCTGTCCTTACAGAAATGTTATGATAGAATTGACAGTTGAAGAATTAAGGAATAGACATTACTACGAATGAAAAAAAAGAAAAAAAGTTATTGCATCACCATGAAACAATGGTGGCGCAATGAGTAGCGCATCTTATATTGAATGATTGATTGCCTTCAGTGGTGGGTGCAAATCTGTTTTACAATTTGTGTACAAATACAATGTGATTGACAATTTGTGCCAATAAGCAGATGACAAATATAAAAACAAATTTATGATTCAGTAAAGATGAAATTATGATTCAGTTTATTATTTCAAATGATATCGTCTCCAGTTCCTGTGTTACCAGTGCTATCATTTCTTTTTTTCTTATTGTGGTTAAAAATTCAAAATCCAGCAGATTGTGTGTGTAAATCGAAGTCTCTTTCTTGTAATTCTTTTAGTTTAGTTTAGGTATTTAATTTTTAAAGGTATTTAATTTTATTCAGGTATTCCTAAATCACCTATTTAGGTCGAGTGTTGAGCTCATGTGCGAGCAGAAATTGCTGCTGGTTTAAGTGAATGAGATGCAGATGCGGCTAACTCGGGTTAATGGAATGGCTTCGGCCTCATGTTACAGTTGATGCTACTTCCAAAGAGCACCACTATCTTTAGCAACTTTGATGGAATCCTCCCCTGTACTAAAAGATGAATTAGCATGAATTACTGATAACACAGCCTCTGTAAAGGGTACTACTTAGGCATTCTTAAACATCTGTAAATATTTAGGATACACTCTACTCTAGTATTCTACATTCTACTCTACATTATTACTATGTATTATGCAAACATATTTAACATAGTAAATGTTAGGCATTTGCATTTCATCCTGCTTTCACTGAAGTACATACTTTGTATACTTCTCCTCACTTAGGTTCATAAACTGGTCTTTCTGTACAGTTTCATCTAAATAATGAAACAAAACTCCTGGGACACTTCACTTACATATTTCAGTTTATTTGACCGATGTTTTGGCCATAGCCTTCCAATAAAGTAAATTAAGCAAGTGAAGTTCAGGGTGTACCACAACCTTTTTTCTTTTTTTTTTGTTTTTTTTTTGTTGAATGTTCTCTGTAGTCAGTTAGCACCTCCAAAAAGGAGTGTGTTTACTTTTGATTTCAAGTTATCAGTCACAGTACAGTTTACCATGAGCTCTCCACACTCTTCCTCTCCCTCCCATCCCTGCAGACATGCCGGTCTCGTATCAGGTGGAGGGCACACGGCAGGCCCTGAAGGTCTGGTTCTACCTGGAGGGCTTGTACTTTGAGCAGCTGCCTCTCAGGCTGAGGAACGGCGGAGGCGTGAAGATCTACCCTGTGCTCTTCACCCAAGGTAAGCTACAGCTGTGGGAAACAGTGGGGCCGGCTGAGCTGGGTTGGGTGAGTTTGGTGGACACACACACACACACACCACCTATGCAGAGTATATCTGACCTCAGATAGACACAGCTAAGAGGGCATAGGTTTTCTGTATGTTAGAGATTATGTTCACAAGTACGCATGCTAAAAGATGCACCTACAAACACACACAGACATACACACAAATTCGTGCACACACACACACACAGACACTCAGCTATGCTGTAAAGTGGTAAATGAAATTACAAAGGTGTACAGTATAGTTGGATAGTCTTCCCCTCTCTCCCCTCTGCTTCATACTGCACTTCATAAGGCACTTCCAGAACATGGCCATGAATTAATGAGAGCAAGCTTAGGATGAGCTCAGGCTGGGACTTAAAGGAACACGTGCACACACACACACAGACACATACCGAGGCCATTTTCACACATCTTGCAGACTGGTGGGTTTCATTCATTATCTATGGCCACAAATTCCACCACACATCAGTGCCTCAAATATTAATGACACAGTGTGTGTGTGTGTGTGGGTCTGTGTGTGTGTGTGTGTATGCTGTGTGTCTGTTTGAGAGAGAGAAACTGTGAGTTTGTATGTGAATGGACTGTGAATGTCTGTAACAGAGTAACAGTGAGAGTGTGTTGGGTGTGTCAGTACGAGATGGAAACAGCGTGTGTGTGTACGTCTGTGTGCTGAATTGGAAAGCAGCAGGAGAGGGGACACACACAAGGAGGAGCAGCAGTCACATCCTGAGCCAGATTAGATGAGACTGGCCTTTGTAGTGTGAATTAGAGATGGCATATTAAATGCCTGAGACACTCGCTGTGTGGATTTAAATGGGATAACTGGAAGTGCTGTCTTCCCCTCCTACACACTCCAGTCAGTGGAAATGCTGAGTGACTGATATTAAACTAAACAGTAACACAAGAGCAAATAGCTGCCTGAATTAACTCAAAACTATTATTCACTGAACCCTGAGAACAGGGATCTCACAAACACAGATAATAGGTACTATGGAGTTAATACAGAGTGGTCATTGTGAGAAAACGTTTACAATGGTAACAACACAACCAGTGATGCAAATGGGTCCAAATTTGGTCAGTACATTTAGAAAAGTAAAGGTTGTTAAAACAACAACACTTTCTTGTTCAGTCTCCCTAAAAACGTATTATAGTTCTTGGTTATTAGTATAGAACTGAATTAACATTCTTAGCTTTTTAGCTTAGCATAGATATTTTTCATATGAACATCAAACATGACAACTCTTAGGGAAGTTCTATACTGCTCTGTGTATCTGCGTATGGGCAACACTATCCACAGTTCATCAAATAATGATGATACACACACACGTGTGTGTGTGTGTGTGTGTGTGTGTATTTACATTTCCACTCTCCTAACAGCAGAACGTTAGAGAGTGTAACAGAAACCCCTTTACTGAATCTGGCCTAAGGTCAGTATGCAGTAATTAAGGCCTTAGATATAACATACATCTTAGGTAAATGAATACCTTTAATCTTAAGTGCTTCTTGTTACTATAGGCACTTGCAGCACTTGCAGAGGAAGCAGTTCACAGTGATTGGCAAATTATTCAGTAATTACATAGCACCTCCAGCTGTTGAGTACAGCAAGGTTCTCTAACATGTATGGTGTGTGTGTGTGTGTGTTTGTGTGTGCGCGCCACACACAGCTCTGGAGAGTATGGAAGGCTACTACTACAGGGATAACGTCTCGGTGGAAGAATACCAGGCCCAGATCAATACACAGTCTCTGGAGAAGGTCAAACAGTACTGCAAACGATTGAGGTAAGTTTGCCTGTGTGTGTGTGTGTGTGTGTGTGTGTGTGTAAAAGAGGAAGATAGGAAAAGAGAAACTTGAAGAGGGGGCGACCTCAGAGATTTGTGCTTGAATATTTGTGTGTGTTGTGTATCTCTGCATCTGTGTATGTGTTGCTGTGTTCACACACAATTTCCGCCAGACCCCAAACTGTGCAGGTGAGGGTGCATCTGCTTATGACGGCAGTCACTCAGGCTGTGTGCCCAGAGTGTTTCCTGTGAAGGGAAGTGCAAGTGCACTGTCATTGGCAAGGAGAAGAGCTCTGCGGGGTGCCTGAGCTTTAGGACCAGAGACCCACAGGATGAGACACACAGTCAGCTGATGGAAGATCACAGTACAGACCCACTGCAGAGAGGTGCTGTCCCACAATGTATTTTAACCTGAAACGAACATGGCCCACATTTGGCCCTGATATGGCCTAGATCTGCTTGGCCAAGATTCTATTCCATTGTGACACACCCCATTAGAATCCTCTTGCCCTCTCTGATTGGTTGAAAAGGCCTGTGTAATGAGACAGAAATTTTGAGAACATCTTTTTATGGGCTCATCAGCTCTGCTGTAGGAAGGGTTCAAACAATGAGGATGGTTCTGAAAACTCAGGGCAGTCAAGTGTTTCGGGGCGTCTTTGCATTTTGTCTGTTGGTGTCATGAGAGGGACAGACCGCAAGTGTCATCCAGGCGATGCACAGCCAGAATATCAATGATGTTTGTATTAAAAGCAGAGATACTTTCTTGGGGGAAGAGACAGGAAACTGAGGCAAAGCTTCAAAGTCTGTCTGGCTGGTGGTAATTGCCTCTAGCCTGAGTGTGTGCGTGTGCGTCATGCTCTCTGAAGATGAGATTGAAATGAATGGGACAGAGGCACACAGACCGAGGAGCCAGAGAACCTATTGAGAGAGAGAGAGATCTCCTGAAACCGATTGTTCTCCTTAACAATGGTCTCGATTTTTGCCGCATTTCATCTGCAAGCATTCAGATGAATTCTGAATTCTGATATCAGTAAAGAGGAGTGATGAGATCGAGATGGAGAGATGAAAAAAGAAGTTTATTTCTTTGTCATTCTGTGCGATTTCAGAATCGCAGATAAATTCATATCCTATGTCCATATGAAGATATGCAAAGCACGATGTCCCATATTAAAATTCTTCAAAGGCACAATCTACCACAATGTTGAATGAGATCTGTATGACTATCATAAAACGCACGTAATCACTTAAGTGTGAGTGCAAAGAGATGATTTTGCATGCATTTACATTCGCATTTTATCATTTAGCAGAAGCTTTTATCCAAAATGATTCCATTACATGAAAGGTATACATTCTCTTTGCTATTAGGCAGTGCATATATTGAAATGAATCCTTTTGTGCAGAGGGAGATACTATTGTGTGTCTGTTAGTCATAACTGTGATCCTTCTGCCAGATCATCTCATGGATCCCATATGTTGCAAACATCTGGTGTCCATTTTACAGATAATCACTTACAGTGCTTGATCATAATCCATATCCACCATAAAAGAGAGTATATCATGGAAAGTGGCAGTTTATAGAAGCTTAGGATCTCCATATGTGTTCCCTATATAAGCATATGGAGCAGCTCATGCCTTGTGACCGTTATAAGAAATTATAATTGTGTCCCTGCAGTAAATGGGACGCAAAGGGGAGAGCGAGGCGAGATCCATTTACGGGAAAGCTATCCTCGTAATTTTGCAAGAGCCGTTCTGCTCCTGGCTGCCAGCTAAAAAATCTCTCAGGATTGCTGACTGGCATTCTACATGGCACAGCCGTGCGGAGAAAAAAAGGGTGGCATTTTCCAAAAAGTCAAACAACATCCCTCTAATAACTTGATCCTTCACCTTTGTGCGTCACATTTGACATGCTGCTGTTGCTCTGGCTTTAATACTGAGTGATCGTATTGGCATTTAATACAGTGGCGGAGGGGTGTGCGTATCGACTGCGCCACGGCGGGGAAACACAGGAGGCGGTGGTGGCGGCGGCCTCCGAAATGTCATGGGTCCAATTAAGACGCGGCAAGGACAAAGCCCCGAAGAGTGTGTGTGTCTGTGACTCGCAATCTTATGCCAGCTGGGAAATCACACACAAAAACGTACACACACATACACACACTTCGCTTGAACAGGCATGTGAATCCGTGAAATAAGTATTCCCTGAGAGCTGTGTCCTTCACCAGACAAGTGTGTGTGGAGTGAAGGGCTTCTTTGTTTTTGCTGTTGTAACACGTTTACAACAGGTCCTGTTAGCGAAGAGTTTGAGCCGAATATTCTGTGGGGGACACTCTCCCGTGTCTTCGATGCTTTGCAATGATTTTATGGCTCTGTTTTAGTTTCACGCTCAACATGAGGCATTTTATTTGAGCTGTGTGTGTGTGTGTGTGTGTGATGATTTTGCCTTCTCTGTCGTCAGTGTGTGTGTGTGTGTGTGTGTGTGTGCGTGTGTGTTGGTGAATGTGTGTGTGAGTGAGTTTCTCAGCAACTGCCCCATGGTTGTTGCAAGGTCCTGCGCTGCGTTAGGAGCAGTTTAGCTGAGTCATTTGAAGTGCGGGATGTTTGGCAGCAGCGGCAGGAACGGCGGCACTGTGAATGATCCAAACAGATGAGGAGTAACTGAATTGAACAGATGAGGAGTAATGGCATTGACAGCAGAGCCTCCTGGACTAATGCTGAACAGATGTGTCACTGAAAGCCCACGCAGGGGGGAGAGGGAGAAGAGGAAAGGTAGAGATGGGGGGGTAAAGAGGGGGGGGGGGCAAGAGAGGGGACATGAGAGGTGGAGAGAGCGAGAGATGGGAGGGAGTGGAAGAGTGAGGAGGTGAGAGAGAGACAAAGGGGGAAGGTGATGAGAGGTTGAAAGAAAAAGATGGGAGGGAGATGACAGGAAAAAGAGAGGAAAGGTATAGAATGAAGATGGGACAGAGAGAGAGGAAGAGAGAGAAAATGAGGAAGACAGAAGAGCAGGACAATGGGAGAGAAATAACATCTAACAGACGGCTTAGAGATGCAGGAAAGTGGAAAGAAAGGAGGGACTTTGAGAGTGATAGCACAAGAGAGGGAGGCTTGTGGGGGGCTTGCGTGCCTACAGGGCATAACAGATTCACAATGGCCATTTACCCCTCTCTTTTCCTCTTCTCTTTCTTTCTTTCTTTCTTTCTTTCTCTCTCTCTTTGCCCGTACTGAAGCCCACACTAATGTGCTTTCTCCACAGCGTGCTGTATCAGTTCCTCTGCATTCACTTATCTGGTTCTCAATCCCCACTGGTGCCATTTGTTCTCTATGCCATGGAGCCTTCAAAGTCCCACTTATATCAGCTCCATCTGAGATTGCACACAGCGTTTTGTGGCTTCGGGATTTTCTGGTGCAAAAATGATTGTGGGGATACAAGTCTATTTTTGAGCCACCATGTTGATTTTACAGTGGGTAGTTTGTGTGTAGTTGGCACATCTGCTGTCTCATCAAGTGAGTGTGTGTGTGTGTGTGTGTGTGTGTGTGTGTATTTGTGGTGTGTGTGGAGGTCTACGCATATCTGTGTGTGCGTACATGTGTATAACACTAGTGCAGCACCACATTACACCACACCACACCTCCTCCTTCCCTTGAGCTCTGTGTTGCCATTGGAGCCGGGCCACTGGAGTTGTGGTTCCTCTCTCCACGCCTGGGCCGTGGCCAGAGACTGACCGATAGCACGCTCCGTATCGCACGTTCCACTGTGGTCTGAGTCCAGGCTCCACAGGAGCGCTAAATCAACAGAAACGAGCAGCAAGATCCATAATCAGCCTGCTTGAGGTTCTTCAATATGAGCACCCCCCCCTGCAAAACTGGTCTTCACTCTTTGATACAATACATTTAAGTGTACATGCAAGGCATGCAACCCCAGTAAACATGGCCTATGTGCTTGTTTGGGGTGGATGTCTTGTGTGCCACTGCTTTTCATGCTGCGGAACAATCTGTGAGCATCCATCTTGGTTCAAATTTTAGCCTTGTCATATGTAACATCATATGTGTTTGACTCAGAGTGACACACAGATTGCTCCATTTCCCTGAGAAAATGGCCTAAGCATTATGAACGTCTGTGTCTGATCTATGGACAGGCTGCCAAGTGACTTCAAATCTTTCAAGAGAGGACGGGACCACTCACTGTAACCACAGTTTCTCATTTATCCAACTCCGCTGTGTCTTCCTCACTTTGAAGTCCGTGCCAGGATAAATTTGGGAAGGAGTTGTAAATTTAGCCATGTTGTAGACCAGTGTGTGGTAAGACTGAGATTTCCCAGCTGTCCATTGTCTGTCTCTCTCTCTTTCTCTCTCTCTCACACACACACACACACACACACACACACACATTCTTCCAGGTCTGCTTTGAGTAAAACCATGATGCCCGATGAAGTAATTGAAGTCATCCAAGACTGTAAACCAATCTGCAAATCACAAACAAATGTCAGGTCTTATATGGCGCTAGGCAACATACAACAAACGTTGCATGTTGCAATGAGCAGCATCGGTTCATAAGATGCCAGTGTTGTTGTTTGATCTTAGAAATTCACACAACCCGCTTGTCAAACAGCAGCATCCTGGGGATTGTTTGTGGCATTTATGTTGAGGGTTCCTCAGACATCTCTGTAGAACAACACTGTGATGGCACTTTGAAATGTTCTTGTTCTGGCAGTCGTGTCAGATACAGACACAGTCCCCTCAGTACAGACCTTCTATCCTGTATACGAGATGGGGTAGATGTGATTTGTGTCGCATCTTTTCAGCGAGCTTCATCACAGCATGAAAAGAGTCCTGTTGTTTTCTTAGAGTAACTGCCCTACAGTACAGTACACGTGTAGTAGATTTACATGTAAACTGATCATCACTAACCACTATTCCAACAATACGGATGGCACATTTGTTTGTCATTTTTACTGCCCCATGCTTTTAGTAGTCATGTCACTGGCGCCCCTTGCCCAAGACAATAACAGATCTGCTTACATCCGTCAAAAAGGCAGCGAAGCTGAACCTCAAACCGCTTTGTTTTCATTGTAACGTAACTCACAATAGCCTCGTAATATCTGGCAGGTCGACACAAAGTTATGATTCATCACTTGTTGTTGTCGTTTCTTCCTCTCTTTGCCCATTTTTCATTTCCTTAACATCAGCAAGGCTACAAAAGCTCTAATCGGAGCTCTTGCATAACAGCTGAGATATGCGCCAAAAACAGCTGCTGTCTGGGTTAGATTGCTCTGGTCTGTCACATCACAGCCAAGACAAATCCTGATGCACCCTTGGCCCTGAGATAGGTGCCAAGCCGTTGTACTTGACTGTGAGGCATTTCTTTGTTATTCAGATATATGACACAAGTGGTAGATCTTTTGTGTATTGGAGCTCTGTTATCATCCATCCAACTGATATTGTACATGTGATTAAATGAAAACACTGTTCTCTCACATATCAGTTCACATAATTGAAAGCAGGTTTCTTTCTTGAAGTATTCTTCTCAGAAACCTTTACCATCTGTGATTTTATTAGCAAATTCATTTGTAATTACATTTGTGATTTCTGAATATGTGGAGAGTGCTTGTCTGATGCCTTTTCACATTTTTTCCCAACATTCCTCCAGAATTATATTGATATGCCTTGTCGATGCAGATATAGATCACTTGAGAGCAGCCAGGGGGTAACCGTCCTCACCGGTGTCGTGGGACGTCTGATTTGGATCGATCACTCCCTCCTCCAGTGTCCCGACCCTTCGCACTGGAGGGTATTACTAGTGAGAGGGTGACATGCATGATTTATGGAGCCGGGTGCTGGTAATTGCACACCCCGTTTGCACTTGAGCAACTGCTTGTGTGTGTGTGTGTGTGTATGTGTATGTGTGGACTCAGGCTAATGTTCGCTACAGCTGGACACACCTGAGCAATCTGCACCATATCCTTCCAAAGGCAATGTGTATGTAGAATTGTGAAAAGTTCAATGATTAGAGAAGTCCAGTCAGATCATCATAGTTACTACAGCAGGGTTAATATTCATAATTTTTGGTCTGAATGACCCTGTAAAGGCTTTCATCAGGTTTCATTGAGTTTCATTGAGGCCTTTGTGTGGAGAATCATCTCAACAATCTGAGTCCACGGTCAACACAGAGTGCGCACTGTCTGTAATTTCTCCATCTTTGATTGTTTATGTCAGGGTGAGAAGAGCTGGCTAGGTGTGTTCTTGTGTTCAGAGGAGTCAGAGAGATGAAGGCAGAAAGTCAGAGGACTTGGACTGATTTATGAGACCACTTCCCAGCTGTAAATACAGTGACTAGTCAGCCAGATCCATCTTATCATGGTGCACAAGCCATGAGATGGAAACAATCAAAACAAACCAAAACTAATGGTCACTTGCTGTGTTAGTTGAGTGAAAATATCCCACTTGTAAAATCACACACACACACACATACACAGACACACAAACATCTACAGACACACACAGTGTTAGTAAGAGAAACTCAGAAAGTGCTGAAACTGAGTTGGTGTGGCCAGAGAGAGTGGTTGCAGAAGTATCATTCTCCCAAACAGATGGACCTTGGCTGGCCTAGCACTACTGCCGCTCCAGCTCACACACTTTAAAGAGTGTGTGTGTGTGTGTGTGTGTGTGTGTGTGTGAGAGAGAGAGAGAGAGAGAGAGAGAGAGCAGAGGCCAGCCTCATCCTCTGGAACAGCCAAGTTCACAAGGGCTTCCGAACCCTTCCAGCCACTTCATTTCCTGCCTTTTACGGCCCCTGAGCCACAAATGACTTAATTGCTCCAATTTGCTTAATGAGCTTGATTTAGGGGACACAGGTGTCAGGGTGGATGCGCCGGGCGAGACCCCCATAAACCCTCTGCCACTGAGGATCCTCAAGGACGGGCTCTGGGTTTCCTCTTCCCGCTGGAAGTTTGTACTGGGGAAATGACTATAGCACATTGAGTCCTTTAGCTGGACTGTATGTAAGCACTGACTACTCTAGTGCTCAAGGATGCATTGAGGACACTTTCTTTAATCAGAGATAAATACTACTGCTACTACTACTACTACTACTACTAATAATAATAATAATAATAATAATAATAATAATAATAATAAAAAATCTTGACTGCCTGGACTGGCTCAGATGGAGTTGTCTATGGTTTTAGCTAAGGTTCATAATAGTTCCAAAGTATTATCCCACATTACATTACATAGCAGTCAGTCCATAGGTGGAGTCGGTCCTGGCCCCCCGTAGTGTTGGTTATGTATATACAAGTATAGAGAGAGAGGGGAAAGAGAGAGAGAGGCTAAAAGAGAGAGAAAGAGAGTTGTACGGCATGACACATGATGGTTATAGTAGCATAACTAAGGTATGGTGCATGGCAACCCAGCAACACTGCAGGGATGGTCAGTGGCCGCCATGCCTCACAACTGGGGGCAACACCAGAGGCAGTCCCTCCCAAAAGATCCATGAGAAGTGATGATTTGCCATGCACCATCTCTAACCATGGGAAACAGGAAAGAGGAAGGTTTTAAGTCTAGACTTGAAGGTATTGAGAGTGTCCGCTTGTCTGATGTGGGGGGGGGGGGGGATTATTCCACAGGAGGGGCACACGGTAACAAAAGGCTCTTCCTCCTATTGTAGATCTTGATATTCTTGGGATTACAAGAAGACCAGCATTTTGGGATCTTATGGTTAAATAGTGCAATAGTGCTCTCTCCACCAAGGTCATGGGTTTGAGACTGACAGCACACACTGGTTGGACAAAAAAAAATGTGCAGCTGTATTACATTAGAGTAAATATGCATGAACACATGTACAAGCTACAAATAAGTCTTATAAAGTTCATTATTATTTCATAAATTAATTGATATGGGTTCTTTTTTATAAATGAGTGTCTGGTTTGTAGTTGACGTGTAAACAGGGGCAACCAAGCAGCTGCAACAAACGCAGTGGGCAGTTCCTGTTTTGACTCGGCAACTGCGTCCCTGCACACACACACACACACACACACACACACACACACACACATCCTGAGTGGAGCCATGTAAACAGAGAGGGCTGGGATTAGGAAGTGACCCCGGTGATGCCACGGAAACAGCAACCATTCCACAAAACATTAACACGTGCACCCTGCCGCTTGCCCTACCACTGCTTAATTAGCAAATGCCATTCTGAAGGGTCACAGCATCAAAACAGCAGCAGCAGCAGCCTCTTGTCAGCGAGGTTCATATCCGTCAGCACCATTAATCTCAAGGCTGTGGTTTTTGGTTTTGGCTTTTGTGACTCACGGAGATAGGTTTGCTAAGTCGCTTTTCTTTTTTCTGACGTTTTTTGTCAAGTGTGCATTTACTGCAGGGAATTACAAAGGGAGAATAGGAGAGTCTACAAAACAAATACAATCTGTGTCTATTGCAACCACTGCTTTAATCAACACTACACCATGACTGCCATTACACTGTTCTTGTCTGTATTAGTCATTGCATTCATGTCGCATATGTGATCAGTTCCTTGTGTCCAAAAAAACACAATCATGCAGATTGGGGTTTTTTTTTTTTTTTTTGACTGTGCTTAGTTAAATTTCCCAGGTGCCATGTAGTCTTCTGAAGAAACGGGTCTGAAATTAGCTATTTCTTTTTACAGAAAGAAGAGACAAAAGTCCTCCGGTAGCCCAGTAAAATGAGGCATGCTGAAAAGAGTGCATCCTTGGCACGCAGCCAGAATCTCCATTAGAGTGCCCTGTAAAAATTGATGAAGGGAAAACATAGGCCATTAGTTCTTATTACACACACTGCTTTCAATGGATGCCTGTGGATCAGTTACCAGGCTTATATGGGACATCATGCCCATACATGAACACCCCCACACCCCCATCCCCAACACCCCCACACCTCAGCACACACACACACTCACATACACACAGGGAGAGAGAGAGAGAAGGAGACAAACACACACAGGTGCAGACATGACCCTCTATAGAAAACACAGGGAGGATCAACCACAATGCACAGTGCACCATCAAGCTCTCTCACACACACACACACACACACACACACACACACACACACATACATACAGCATATCTTTACAACCCTTCTGAGTGCAAGCATCTGCTCTAGAGCTTTATCACTGGAGTCAAATAAGCCCCAGTTTGTTCTATCTGATGAAAGGGTCTGAGTGGCCGTTACTGATGTGAGATAATCCCCCAGTGGGAGCTGCTGAATCCCCTGAGCTATGGACTGCCCTGCTTTCCCACTACCTGGACTGGCTGGAGTGTTTTGAGCTCGGGACTAGACTGCAGGAGCCTTGGGCAATCCCCCTGCTGGGTAGTGTTCTCTCCTCTCGTGTCCCTTCTCCAAATCCCCCTGATATGGTCCTCTATAACCCCCCCCCCTACACACACACACACACACACCAATCTCCCACCGCAGCCAGAGTGCATGTGGAGGTCAGAGCACATGTGGAAGAAGAGCAGAGGAGCGTGAGGAAGAGAAAAAGGATCTTCCAATGATGGTGGGAACGAACATGACCCCCCCTCCCAACACGCACACCCACACACACTTCCCTCTTCCCCCATCCTTTACACACACACACAAGCTAAATGCTCCCTCATGTCACCTACTCTCATGCCGAGTAAGGAAGGAAGGATGGCTTGAGAGAGAGAGAGGGATGCAGGGGAGGAGGAGGGGTGTGGGGGAGGGGAAGCAATGTTCTAGCACTGGAGTGTTTTTTTTTTTTTTCATTGTCTTGTCCTGCCATTTGGCTGAAGCCTCAAAGGCAGTAGCTGTGATGTTGGCGCAGCAGGCATGTAAGGCACACAAACACACACACACAAACACAGAGATATACTTGCTTTTCTTTCTCTCTCTCTCTCTCTGTCTCTCTCACATACACACGCACACACACGTTTTTTCAAGATCCATTTTTTGTGTGATCATCACAGTGGTAAATAGGGCACAAAGCTTTGTACTGTGAACCCACGTGTTTATTTGACCCAGTTGGCGCTTGGGGGCTTGGAGTGTTTCTTTTACAACATCAGAGGGATTTCCCGGAAATTGATGCATACCATTATTTACTAAAAAGCTGAAACATTCAATGCATTGACAAAGACATACTAATAAACCTCACTTGATTTAATTCATGGGTACTGGAAGTACAGCATATATTTATGCTCAGTACTGCAGCTTTGATAACCCTTGAAATGAACATATACGTTCAAGCGTCACCACTCCCATCCGCACATACAATAGCCACGTCCGGACTACACATCCATATCTACAAGGCTTCCCTTTCCTTGAGGTTGTGTGTTTTTTGCATTGACTGAGATAGTGTGTGATAATCAGTTTGTGACGCATCCCTGTGTCCTCAGAACACTTGTAGTGCTCAAGGATGCATTGGGGACACTTTCACCAAGGCTTCAGTTGGTGACTAAATGCAGGCATCAGTCAGGACGTGTAAGAGAGGCACACTCTCAGTGAAGGTGACTTCTACCAGCTCCCCTGACACAGAGGTTTTATATTGCATTCAAAGTTTTATTGAGTGAACGCTGAGTTTGGGGTGTTATATCATTGGCGCCGATCAACAAACTGGGGAGAAAATAGATTTATCTTGCTGGCCTTAAGTGATGCAGTTTTTCACCGGTATCTCCGCCTTACCTTCTCTTTCTTTCCGTCTCTTTGCTTCTCTCTTTCCCTCTCTTTCTTTCTCTCTCTTTCAAGAGTCAGTTCTCTCCATTTTCAGCATTTTTCATCTGTCTATTCTCTTCTCTCTCTCTCTGTCACTCTCTCTCTCTCTCTCTCACACACACACACACACACACACACACACACACACACACACACACACACACACACAGCTTGTACTTTACTGTGTCTACCTGGCCAACGGAGGCCTTACAGCAAATGAAAAATCAAAACGACTCAAAGCCACCCACTGCCATGTTTAAAAAATGCACAAACTTTTTTGTGAATGACCTCATGCTACTTTATGTGCTCACAAACACTTTATGGAGACGTGTGAACCGAGGGGGGTAGAAAATGAACAACATGCGTGCCAATGCAAAGCATATTTCTGCCTCTATCTTGGCATCTTGGGAATGATAAGAAGCTGGTCTCGAACCAATTACATGGGCTGTTAACTCTGCTTGAACCCATAAAGTCCCTGTTGTAATACAGAGCTTTGCTGGGAAGCGTTGAGGCTAACGTGGCAATGAGGGGTAGTAATTGACAGAGAGAGAGAAAGAGAAAAGGCGTGTGTGAAAGAGAAAGAGCCATAGCAATTACTGAGAAGTAACTGACAGAAAGAGAGAGATGATGGAGAAGTAACAGAGAGAGAGAGAGAGAGAGAAATAGCATTATGAGTAAAGAGACACCTAATAGTTGCCCCATCCAGGTCATTACCTCCTATGTGCAGTCTCTCTCTCTGCCTCTCTCTGTCTCTTCCCGTCTGTCTCTCTCTCCTAATTACGGTTTAGGGCAGATGGAGCCCCTGTGACACCCGCTGAATCTGAATATGTGTTTAGATAAACGACTGTGAGGCGTCCCACACCATTAATTATGGGCAGAGTGTTAGCCGTCGCCACAGCGCTGTGCTGTTGGCATTGAGTCCTGAAGGCTCTGACTGCTCTTAAGTGCATGATGTGTCTGAGGGAATCATTACTGGCCTCATAACCTGGCGGATGCTAGCTACGCAAACCAAACCACTTTCTACAGCTCAACATACAGTAGGTGCTTAGAGAGGATGTGAAGTATGTAGGAAGTATGTGAAGGCAGAGAGAGTGTGTGTGTGTGTGTATGTGTATGCTTGTGTGTGTGTGTATTTGCTTGTGTGTGTGCATGTGTTCCCACCTTAGCTACGGTCCACAGTTGCCTGCCTCCTCTGTGGCCTGATTAATTATTTTCATTAATATAGCGTCAGGCAGAAATATTGCACTCACCATAAAAACCACCCTCTCTGCACTTTAATGGGTTACCGGGGAGAGAGCACTGAAGTCTGGACTTAATCGGACTGCTGCGAAACAAAAAAAAGACACAATACACTCTGCACTGTGCTCCATGTTTTCAAGAGCCATATATAGAAAAAATTATATATCTCCCGTATAGGCCAGTAGCGGTGATTAGGAACCGTAAATGGCATAATGGCATGAAGAGAACCATGAGAACTGAGGAATGATCAGAGCTTCTGCCCCATTTCTCTCTCTCTCTCTCGCTCACTCTCTCTCGCACTCTTTATTTCAGCTGATGGAGAGAATTAGCAATGCCAGTTAGTGGTGTGCTTCTGCAAATAGCTGTTATGACTAATATATGGCACACAGGCTATGACTGTGCCAAAGTGAACATCTGTGGATTTGTACGCAGACAAGGCTGTAGCCCCAGCATTTCTCAATTAATAACTCTGGGAACGTTTGACATCAGCAAACTAAGACGGAAAACATTAATCACTAATTTATTGTCTGGGGAGGGGGTTTAATTTAATCCATGGGGCCTGTAGCCTGCTTTTTTTTTCTATTTTGAGTCTTTGGCTGTGAACCGCTGGCCTGCATAACATTGTTAAGCTAATGTCCCCACAGTGTGGTCGAAGAAGAAAAGCCAGTGGCCCAGTCATGTCCTATCTTTTCCCTTGGAGTCAGCGCTGCTGGTTGACTTTGCTGCCCCCTCTGGCAATGTGGGGGAGGTGCAGCCTGTTAAAACTGGGGCTTGCCAGTAGATTACACTTGGAGCATTTCCCAGTACCAAGCCTCATGGTTTATCTTTGAGGCAGCCCTTTCCCCTGCATCTCTGTCTCCCTCTTGGTGTGTCTGTGTGTGTGTGTGTGTGTGTGTGTGTGTGTGGGTGTGTGTGTGTGTGTGTGCGCGCTTTGATAGAGGGCACCATGGAATCCATAGAAAGGCCAATGGCTTCAGTGTGGTCACTAAGGAATCCATACAGTGAGGCCTCAGCTCTGTGTTTGGCATGGAGACAAAGAGGGCAGTGGTGCTGCTGTGAGAGAGGTCTGGCCATGAGCCCACTGTAATGTCAGGCAGCTCAACAAGAGAATCACAGGCACTGTCTAACTTTGTCTCTCCACCTCTCTGTCTCTTCTCTCTGCCTCACTCTTTCTCTCTCCCTTTCACTCTCTCCCTCTCTTTTTCACAGGTCTTTCTACCTAGATAAGTCCAATTTGACCCCCAGCTCTGCGCCCAAAGCTGCTTTTATTGACAAGGTATGTGGCTACTTGTCCAATCAGTGAATGAACCATGATAGTTGTCCGTTATGTGTCAGCACTGTGTGTATATTTATGTGTGCGTGTGTGTGAAGGAGAGAGATGATCAATTTGTCATTGTATGTGTGTGTGCGTTTTTTGTGTGCACACAGTATGTGTTTTTGTGTGCATGTGTATTTTAGTGTGTGTGTGTGTGTGTGTGTCTATCGGTTTCATCCCTGTTTGCGTGTATTGTGTACAGCTGATGCGTCCGTTGAACTCACTGGAGGAGCTGTACCGTCTGATGGAGAGCTTCATCTCCACCCGGCGGACAGCGGCGTGCCAGTTCACCCCCTGCGGGGCCTCGGGTGTGGGGCTGCTGTCCGTGGCCTCCGAGCTCTGCTCTCGCCTCGGGGCCTGCCACATCGTCATGTGCAACAGTGGTGTGCACAGGTAGGGAGAAGACCTCCAAATGGAGCATGTAAACACTTATGCATGGGCAAACATACACACACACAGTACTCACTCACACATACACACACTAAAATACACACGCACACAAAAACACATACTGTGTGCACACAAAAACAAACACACACACATACATGCACATACAGTGGATGGAATGAAAATTATGCTGCACTGGGAAATAGATTTGGTTGAATATATATGCATTGGAACACACACACACACACAGAGACACAGTGTAAAACAATAGATATTTGTGGATGCAAGCACTATGAAAACTCAAAGAAGGCTGTTGGCATTCCAAAAGATCTGTGCACACTCACACACACACACACACACACACACACACACACACACACACACACACACACACACACACACATAATGGGACACAAAGCATAAACTTTAAATTATTCAGCCACATACAGACACATGCTGTCTCCCATAAACACACACACAAGCACATACAGATACACACACACACACACACTTTCTTACACATACACACACACATTCAAGACCATTCCCCTGCTGTCTCCCACCCACACACTTCCTGTCTCTCATTCAAGCTCTCATCCCCCTGCAGCACACACACCTCCGTCTTATTTGCTACCTCCCCCTCTTTCCTGCACGCTCCTCCTCTCTCTATTTCTCACTATATTCCCTTCTTCCTCCTCTCTCTCTCTCTCTCTCTGTCTCTATCTCTGTGTCCCCTGGTTGCCTTCTTGGTCTATCCTCTTCCTCTCTTTCTCTCTCTCTCCTCCTCCTTCTCTTCACTCTCTCCATCTCTTTCCCTCCCCTTTTTCCCCATCTGTGTCTCTGAGTCAACAAATAATTTACCAATTTCAGGTTTCTTTGTCCCTCCACACTTTGTTGGTTTCCATTTTCTTCCACAGGTTTTGGCAGGTTCCAAACTTCTGACGTTTCTTGTTTGGATTTTTTTCCTGTCAGTCAGTCAAATTGAATATTGTTTTGTCTTTGACCCACCAAAATCTCTTAGGTTCATTTCCTCATGTCTCCCATCACCCAGCCCCGTCTCATTAGCCTTACTCGCTCATTAATGCTAGCTGCTAATAATACCCTTGTCTCAGAATAACTAACACTTTTAATGGTTTTCATTAATGGAATAATGGTGTCTGTGGATGGGGGCTCTGTCTATGTTTGAGGTGAATGAAGCTTCTTCTTGAAGATGAAGGAAGTCTGGCTCTATTTGTCAGGTTCTGGTGTTCTCATTACAGGCTGCCTGAAGGAACATATTTCACCCCATCGAGACTGTCATTTATCACACAATGGCTCTGAATCTAAGTCACCCAGTCTATCTCCCCTATCTATTAACACTGTGGAACTACTCTATACTCCCTCAACTCCTTTTGCTCTCTCTCCCTCCCTCTCTCTCTCTCTCTCTCTGTTTCGCTCATTCTCTCTTTCTCAGTCTCCCACACTTTCTCTGTCTTTCATTCCCTAACTCTTTCTCTCTGAAAATTTCTGTCAGTGCTGCTCTCTGTCCACATCATAGACATAGACTGCATGTCTTTCTTTCTCTATCTGACAATTTTATTTTGTTTTCAGCTCCCTCCCATTAGATCCCATTTATTCTCCCATTCTGTCTTTTTTGCATCTGTTATGGAACTCTAAGAAACCTTTTATGACTTTTCTGATTTGCACATAAATACATATACATAATCGCACACCCACACTGAGCACACACACTTACTGACACACTAACATTCATTGAGGGAATCCGCACACACACACACACACACACACACACACACACACACACACACACGTGTATATATATATATATATATATATACATACATACACACACACACACACACATACTCTCACACACACACACATAAACACACAGCAAATCACACACATTATACGTCTTAGATTGGCATTTCGATGGAGCGTAGAGGATGGAGTGGGCAGGGGGCTAATGGAAAGCAGTGTGAGTGACCATGTTTGTGTGTGTGTTTGTCTGTGTGTGTGTGTGTGTGTGTGTGTGTGTGTTGTGTGTGTGAGCAACTGTGTGTGATGGAGCGGAGGCAGCAGCAGCTGAAGCAGAGGCAGCCACAGCAGGCCTGTTCATTAGCCCCCTCAGCTGTGTGTCACCGCAATTACCCTCCGGTTCAGTCAGCGGCACCCTGCCTGCTCAGGTGCTGCCACCTGCTATGTCCTGGGTTATTTGTGGACCTGGTAACACCTGCTGACCCCTACTACCTTCTCTGAAAAACACAAACGCCCTCAGCCTCCTCAAAGATGCTATTCAGACACCTTATCACCCAGCAGGTTTCATATCACTCTTCCCTGACGGTTCTCCATGATCTGTTCTTGACATAAATCTTTGCTTCTGTGTTCCGAGTACCAAGTTCCATGTTCCGTGTTCTATGCCCTACAAACCCTTCCTATAGAGGTCTGTCATAGTCAGTTTGGGTCGATGAACTCCTCTTATGAAATTCCACCTACCGATTGAGGTAAAGAGGAAACTTGACCAAAAATGGAAAGCCAATTACATGAAGTGTCATTTAGTCAGTTCTTTCAATTATTGAAGGTTAATGCATGAGTCGCATGCAGCGAGCGTCCCTTTTTAACTGTGCATATTTGGAAATGAAATCAAGCAGTGGAGGCAGACCAAGAAATGTAATTGAGAGCAAGGGCTGTGATATGTCCACGGGTAGAAAAATACACAGAATTATCCCCAGCCAGCAGATTAGTAATGTGAGAATCAGCCAAGGTTCTTTCGCCCATATCGATTGGCTTAGCTAGCCTGGCGGGGTAGTTTTAATAAGAGACAGGCAGAGACAGAGAGAGAGAGAGAAAGAAAAGACTGTGATTTGGGATAGCATCCTTTTGCACTGCTTATGAGATGGACCTGTCTTCCAGGTTTTTGGTCGTCTTAGTGGCCTTGCCTGGTGTCCGTTAGAGAGGCGACTGAAGGTCTGCCAACGAGAGCGAACTAAGCCTGTATGGTACAGGAGCAGAGAAGTGCGAGTATGCAAAAATCCAGCACTTAATGAAATTGATAATTGTCTCTCGACAGCAGCGAGGCCCCAGCCCTGCCGTAAAATGACCTTGTCCATCCAACCAGCTGCCTTTTTGCTGTTTCCTGGCTCGTGCCTTTGGTATGTGCCAATAGTGCATTTATGAGCAATGAGAGACAGTTTGATTGAGCTAATCTGCCAGATTTTACTGAGAAAATCTAATTGTTTCAGAGGAGGCATTCTGTTAGCATGATGTGTCAGAAATCAAGATGCTTTGGGAACATCATCTTTTAAGTTGTGTGCCCTGCCTAAACAAATAACAAACAAACAAGCAACAGTCAGGTGAGTGTGCCAACTTTAGAATGTTATGTTGGTGTTTGTTGGGTCTATTGCATCTGACTTTGTAGTTAGTTAGTTAGTTCTGACATAGTAATTATATGAATAAAGATTTCTACATGAAATTACATAAATACAGATAATCACATCCAGCGCAGATCTGGCCCTGATCTGGTTCAGGTTTGCAGGATTAATGCCACCGTTGGCCCTGTCCCATTTCAGAGTCGCTTTCTATCCTGGCAGTTGTGTTATTGCTCCAGCAAATTGGACAGCTGCGGGAAAGGCATCATCCAAGCCACATAAATCTCTAGTCTCTCAAAGGCAGAATGAATCATAGGGAGTTTTCTCATGCATCCTCCCTCCCTCTCTCTCTCGCTCTCTCTCTGTCTCTCTGCTGAGTCCCTCAAAGAAGAAGAAGAAGGCCCTTGTATTTTTGTATGTGTGTCCTGAATGTGTGTTTGTGTGGGTGTGTTTGTGGAGAGAGGGAGAGCCTGCTCCTAAACTCCCATCCTCGTTCCTTTCATCACCTTAGAGAAGCAGAAAAACTCAGAGCTAAAGCTGATGACACCTCCCCACACACTTAGATGTGTTGGGTAGGGGGGCGGGTCCAGGAGCTGCTTGGCTCCCTATTTTTCCCTGCCTGCATCCCTTTCCTAATTCCCTCTGGCTTCCCACTGTAAAGATTAGCTCCTAGCGCCTCTCCACAGTGCTAATGTCTCCCCACCTGCGCTGCTATCAGCCACTCCAGCTCTCTGGCATCGCTGTAATTGAGTGCCTCTTCAGATTCAAGCATATATCAATTAGTGGAGGGTTGGAGAAGGGGAAGGGAGGGGATTAGTATAGTGGTCAAACGTAGCCAGTCGCACCATGGAGGTTTTTCCGCTGCAAGTATGCCAAGAGCTGTTACAGCAGGGTGCATTGTAAAACTGTGGCATCGATTGCGCTCCCCGGCTGTTATCATAAAAAGGTCAGTCCGTGCCCTTGACAAGGGGTTATGGATCTTCTGCAGCAAGAAATGTGTGGCAAGGAAGTGTAAGTGTCTGTTTGAGTGAGTGAGTGAGCATGCGTGTGTGTGTGTGTGTGTGCAACAGCGGGTGTGTTTCAGAAGGCTATGAATCAAACCAGCACACCTCTGCAGTCATTGCCAGGACAAGGCGTTATGGCTGTGCCTCACGCTGATACCAACGTCCTTGAAGTTAAATGCACAAAGCCCGCTAAACCCACTCGCATTCCACTCACAGTCAAACTGTCAGAACTGCAGTTTAAAATTTGCCAGGCATGATGAAGTTTTTTCCAGTAGTTTTGTTTTTTCCCCTTCATGCATAATAAAATTATAAGTATGTGTTTTAGCCCAAAGCGCCACTCAGTGTGTTTCATCCCAGTGACATGATTAAATTGCTGAGATGTTTTAGTAAGTCTTTTGAAAACTTTTTTTTTACTTTTGAAAAATAAAGTATGAAACATTCCTTTCCATAGTGGTTTACCTTTAAGAGTTTTCTCTTGTTTATCAGCAAGGGTAAATGCTTTGTGTTGGTAGTATTTGACCAACATTGATGGAGAGATTGATCTGTGTGATCTTCACTATAAAACAACACTTGACAGCTGTCTCGGTGCACGAAAGCTTAGGGGGACTAGCCCTTTTATCCTGCTCAAAGATGAAATGGAATACCCTTACACACACACACACACACAAACACAGAGACAGACACTCTCTCTCTTTATCTTCCTCACACACACACATACACACACACACACGTACGCATGCACGTACACACTCACACACATACATATGCACACACATATACATGAATGACTTTGTTATAGTGATGAGGTGAAGCTCTCAGGTTGATTGAGTTGTTGGCATGTTGCACCTATGTCCCTTAGACACACCTCTCCATCAGGGACATGCCTAACCCTCACAACCTCACACAGTAGACCCATCACCCTTAATGCAGATCCCCTCAACACCCCACCCCACCCCACCCCAATCTCCCCAGCCTATATGGACGAGGTTTATACACTCCATATTTCATGCCTGATTGAATCCTTACCCGTAGAGCAGTCTGTTGTGATATGGTAATGAACACTAACTGCACAGATTGACTACTGTGCTGTGAGTTGGCTGATCGCTCTCTCCTTTAAAGTCTGTATTGAGCCTGAAGAGAAAAAGAGGGGCAAACATATCGACTCGGCAGCGAGTATTGTATTTTCAAGCGTGATTTATCTGCTTGTCAAACACAGACAACCGTTCGAAGTTTGCTGATGGAGCTTCTGGTGCAATGTTCAGTACTTTTTTTTCATATTGGAGGCTTAGGAAGACAAGCATTTGTTAATTAGAAGAAGCTGGAAGGAGACATAATAGGATTTGGCTGATTCAAGGCATCAGTGAAGCAGACACAGTCTTTTACTTTGGAAACCCAACATGAATTTTCACTTTGTAAACACCAAAGTGTCTCTTTCTTATGTGGCAAGGCTTTTGCTCACTGAACACAAAATGGATCAACCCTCAGCCACAACCGTACTGACAAAAGCTGTACTTTCTCGAACCTGACCGGACTTTGACTTCCCGAAGCTCTTTGGGAGACTTTCACTTTCTACAGATATAGCCGAATGTTTTCGTTCCATTTCTTTTCAGTTCCTGGCTTAATCTCTTCCCGGGAGTCTTGTGTCACGGCAAACGTTTTGGCTACACTGTAGCATCTGGACACTCTCTGTTCTGATAAACCCGGCATGCCGTCGGTGACACAGCGCTCCCGAGAAGAAGGGGCAGGCGCATGTGGGCACCGTTCCTGCTAACTCGGACGTGCGCTGGCATAGTAATTGAGAAGAGAAGTGGAGACATTTTTTCTCCAAACTTATGAGGGGGAGAGGCAGGTGAAGCGTTGCGTTGCAGTTGGAAGGATGGATTGGACTGACAGGTGAGCTGGTGGACAGCCATAGTGAGAGGCCCATGAATCAGGCATGAGAGATAGATCCTCTTCCTTCCTTCTCTCTCTATCACTCTTCTTCTTCCTCAACCATTGTGGACCCTCACTGATTGACTGAGATGAAGAACATGACTTGGTGATTACAGACTGAATATAACCAAATATGACTTGGTGATATGGTGGTCAGTCCACCTTTGTGCTGTTTGTATTCAAGGTTGCAGTTTTCTCATTTGTCTTCAAACTGTGACATCATGTTTCATTTTTTGTACTGTGTTCTGTTGTCACTCTGAAAAGTTTATGGAAATATGGATATGCTTAATGTTCAGTTTTTAAACATCTCTCTTTGATTATGATGACCTTTGACCTGGAGATGTATTGACCTTTGACCTCATCTGCTGTTGTCCATCAGGTGCACGCTCAGTGTGACTCTGGAGCAGGCGATCCTACTGGCCCGCAACCATGGCCTCCCCCCACGCTGCATTATGCAAGCCACTGATGTCATGAGGAAGCAGGTAAGGAGCACCCGGGCACTCATTTAGTGACAAACATCACTCCTTTATGTCCCAAAATACACACACAGACATACAAACATGTATGCATACACAGGCATATGGCAAAATATATCAGGCATACAAAGCAACACTTATTGCCTAACAACAATTCAGTCACAAATGTAAGGACACTATATTATATTGACAGAAAATGGAAGCTCACATCCAGTCACACACACAAAAGACCCAAACACTCTATAATCTCATGCTCTATTGGCATTTCTGTCAACATGTCATATCTGTAGTGTGCACAGAATGATCTTGAGAGTTTCAAGTCTCAACACTTAATGTGATTTGTGATATGAAATACTATGAAAACAATATTTTTCTTCCTTTGTGGAAAAAAAGGTTTAGGGGTTAAGGATTTGCATGTTAAGGATATGCATGTTAATGAAGGATTATTGAGTTTTGGTTCATATTTTTAATTATTCAGAGGCTTAATAAAGTAAATACTTTAATTAAGTCTAGATTTACAATTCCGACAGAGGAATCTTTGCCAGTGTAAATCGTACGCCCTGATCCAATTTCTTCTCCATCAACACAAGCTCGTTTGGTTCTGTCTTGTGACAACAAGTGGCAACAAAAGCATTAGTTTCTTTGCCTGACATTAATGCAGTCACTCTACCTCTGGACTGGATGATGGGAAAAGAGAATGAGAGAGAGAGACGGAGATAGAGTCAGAAAGAGAGTGAGACCCACATACATATACACTCCCACACAACACACACACAAATACACATAGCCACATGCACACAGATCTTCCCTTCTGCCTGTGTGTATAGTGTGTCCTTGTAGTAATGAGAAGAACACTGCCTGGCTGGAAGGCTTGACTGCATTTGGTGTTCACTTCACATGTCATTAAAGAACGAAGTCGGTTGCCACCTGCCAGCAAGTGTGCGGCACATGATGAGCACCTCGCCCTTGAAAGAAGGTGCCTCATTCAATTAGAGCAGCCGTGAGGGAGCCTTCATCATCTGCTCACCATTAAAAACTCGCTTTCCCATGAAAACTGACTGAGCATCCTCAAGCAGAAGAGAATGACTTGTCTGTTTCAAGCCAAAAAACGTCCCGTACAAATGATACACCATGCATAAGTTGTAGATGGATCTACATGGTCTGATGTTGACGTGCAGTCATGGATGAATGGAATGATATATTGTAACCAGCAACTTAGTGGAAATATGAGCCCCAACCCAGACTGGAATCTGTGACAATTACAGTCCTGGTTTGCCATAGACCAATTATTGTCAAGTAAGGCCGACTTTCAACAGTTATTACTTTTCACATTCTGTATGTGGCTCAAATTGTCACATATTGTGATGCCAAGTAGTATCTTATAATTATGAGTTCAGTAGGATAGATTAGCTGCTGTGCTCTGATTATGCCAGATCCAGCCTAGTTTACTGTTCCTATTTAATAGGTCAGTGAGGGTTTAATAGGTCCTGCTCTCTGGATCAACCCTCCGCCGTGTCCTAACCACATGCAATGCCAGTGAGCATCAGTGACAAAATACAATGACTTTTTGACGTTTGCGATGATATTGGCCTAAATGAATGTAAGCTGGACTCAATGCTATACAGTGCAACACAGCACAGTGTTTTGAGTGGGACCTGTGTCAGTTACCTGGTTCTATTATCCCCTGTCGCTCGTTTCAGTTATTTTATTTGAAAGGGAGACACAACGCTGAGGTGCATATTGAACGGATTCATGGTAGACAGGGAAGATTTAATTCTGTTCGATAGGCAGTTAGGAGATGCTGGTAGTCTCAGGGCTCAGCTGTTTTTTTTCACATTGATATGAATGCCATTTGTCATACTACAGCTCCTCCTGACCATGCTTTAATTCATTCACCAAAGCGCTCCAGTGTCACGCCATTCGGTCTGAAAGACACTATTCATCATAAATGCACTGACACCCAGCCCAGTAGGCCCTGGCAGTGATGAATAGACCAATGGTGGCATTTTCTTTTCTCTGTGTTTTTATTTGATTTGTAAACGTGTTCCTGTGGAACAACTGGACAGATGAACCAAGCGCATGGAGGTCTGTTAAGCAGGAAATAAGCCTGTCGGGGGGAGAAAGTCTGTGAAGAGGCTTGTTTCCTGAATCTCCAAAGGGCCACGAATGTTGTCAGCTTGGGTGAGCGTGTACACTCAACATTTCATGCACACATCAGAATCTCCTGATGCCCAGTACCCGCTCGCCAGGAGTGCAAGCCATTTGCTGATGCAGAACACCTTTTTTTCTTGTGACGGCAAAGTTATTTATAGAAGTGGTTTAATGCTTGAGGAGCACTTAGCACAGGTGGCCATGTGTCACTTTCACACTAGAGACCCCTCACACACACACACACACTCACACTCACACACACACATACACTCACACAGAGAGAATTGTGGTCTTTGAGGAAAGACCGGGTCTGATGAATGAGAATGGAGAGGGTGACACACAGACCCTGTCGTAGCTCATTCACCGGAAGCTGGCATAACCCGCTGGAACTTCGCCCCCACCATCTTCACCCCCAGACCAGGGATTTATGTCCAGGAACAGGCTGATTTAGCAACTTGACAAGGCCGGTGCTCACAAACTACTTCCGAGACTGTCTGGAAGCTCACTCATAAGTCCTACCTCCGAGCCAGGGAGGTGTCAATGCATGTTTTCATTTATGCCAACTTTGCTGAAGCACGCTCTATATTTTCACCAAAAGGGTGTTGATCACTTTGATTGTACTTTGTAATATAGAATACCACACGCCCCCTTCCTCCCCAAGAAAATCAACGCACGTATACAACCTCTATCAACTGGGAAACTAGGAACTACACATTCTGCTTTTACCCAAACACTGTGAGACAGCACAGAGAGGGTTGCCAGACTCAGCTGGGTTTGAAAAGCACAGAAAGCCCTCTCTGTCACTTCGGCTAATGTCAGCTGGAAAATGGAACTAAAAAGCAATTAGCTTTCATCCCCAACCCCACCTCCCCTCCCCCGTACTTGTCAGTTATGTCATTGTGAATGTGTAATCCGAGCTTAACATCATGCACGTTCCATTCTGCAGCATCCAGTGCTTCTTTCCAGTTCTCTGGGAGTGTCTGTAGGGTCTGTTTCTTCCTATGCCTTTGGCTTTTGTTCATTTTAATTTTAAAAATAGCTCAATTTTATTCCACAGCTGTGTGTGTGTGTGTGTGTGTGTGTGTTGGACAGCACAAGCTCTTTATGGCAGTGGCCATCCTCTCAGCGGTCCAATTCTTACATGTTTGCCCTATGTCCTCATCCCGTTTGGAAGTGTCAGCTCCCTCCATGGCGTTCCTGTGCTGGCGGCCTAAAAAGTAAATCATAGTAATGTCTTCCTTTTTTCCAGGGAGCCAGAGTGCAGAACTCGGCCAAGAACTTGGGAGTGAGAGACCGCACCCCGTCCACTGTACCAAGGTAACCTAATAGAGGAGTTTCAACCCTCTTACACCTCGCTCTCTTCAAACTGTACACCAAAAAAATTGACAAATCACAACTTGAACATGACATGAAGGCCGAAACCGCAATATTTTATCATGTCCTGTGATTTATTCTGTAGCAGAAGTTATGCTGATGATGCAATCCAAATAGGAATTATGTATTGCAATTTGACTGGTATTATTTGTCAGAAGTCATTTGTCATAATCCAGGATTACGTCAATTTCATTTGAATGTTACATGCTTTTCAGTTTGCCAGCTCATTTTGTACTAGTTTTTTTATGCTAAAGTACAATTACAGGGAATAGTGGTTAGCATTAATTGGGTTATCCAATTGTTGGTTTGTGTCTTTTGTCCTTAATGCAGCTTCACCCCTTAGATCCATCCTTGTAGTACATCCAGTTGTACTCCCAGTTATGCAGAAGTGGGTTAAAAATCAATTCAGAATGTTCCTGGATCTAGAAATAGATTTAAGCCTTGTGTGTGAAACCAGCTCTGTGTCTGAGTGAATACATGGAATCCCATATGCACCTATTCTCTCTAATATGTGTAATTCTCTCAGCCTTTAAAATAGCAAAAGAATTGCTGATCCTCTTTATACACACACACACACACACACACACATACTCTTATACACTCCTACACACACAAACACTTGTGCACGGAGGTCATTCGCATTCAGCCACACACAAACACACATGCACGCACATCCACATACATACACACACACGCACACACACATGCACACATACATGCTCACACACGCACACACACATGCACACATACATGCTCACACACGCACACAAACACATTGCAAATTAGCATAATTGTTTACATAGATAGTAAGACATCATAGCACTTATATGACTCTGGTCCACTTTTTCTTAGCTAATGTTCAGAGTATTCAGTCACACTCACCACAGTCAACTTACTGTAAACAATCCCACTCTAAATCCCAGTGACAGTCACTGCCATTGCCAAGCCTCTTAGAGCAGGGATCTCCAACTGTTTTCCCTACGAGAGCTACTTGGAAAAAATCGACGTGGCTGCAAGCTACATTGGTATTATTAGTTCTGGAGAAAAATGTTACATCCTTTACCATCTTACACACTTACAGAGCAGTGCAAACATACTGATCTGGGAAAGGCTCATTCTGTAGCAGACAGGACAGGATGTTTGAATTTGATTTTGAAGAGATTTTGCAGGTTTAATACCTTTTGTAACTATATGAGATTTATTTACATTTGCTTCGACCTTTTGGAGAGCTTTTCTGAAGCAGGTGGCGAGATACTGTTAGCTCCCGAGGTACCTGTTGGAGACTGTTGACTGACAAATACAAAATTAAAGTGCAGGTTAAGCATCATCAGCCAGGCCTCCCACATGGAAGCTGAAAGTGACTGCAGTCTAGGTGTTTTTTGAGGGCTGTAATTGGCATGAGTGACTGTAGAACTCATACAGGGTAGCGGCAGATCAATGCACCCTAAGGGAGGTATGGAGAAAGATAGAGAGAGAGAGGGAAAGCGAGAGAGAGACGAAGGGAGGGTTGGAGGGAGTGAGAGATATGTGTGCAGTGTGGACAGATGGAAGAAAAAAGACCAGAGACATGGTTGGCATGGTGACAGGGCACAAACAGCAATGATAAAAAAACAAAACCTAAATGTCACTGAAAGTAAATGTCTGTTGAAGAAATTGTGCTTGAAAATATTGGAGGCTACAGTCCAATTAGACCTCTAAACTTCTGTCTTTCCTGTGTGTGTGTGTGTATGTGTGTTTCTCTCAACAGATTGTATAAGCTTTGCCAGCCACCACCCCCAGACGGTGACCCATGAACTGTGTTGCATCCTGGACAGCGCTGGAGCTCATGTTTGTCCTGTCCCATACAGACACATACAGTACCTCTCCCTCTTCCTCTCCTCCTCTCTTTCTTTCTTTCTGTGCCAATCTTCCTCTCTCTCTCTCTTTCTCCTTCTCTCACTTTCCTCTCCACCTTCTCCTCTTGCTGCCTGAGCTTTGTGTCCAGGCATGAGCCCTTCCCTGGTCTAGATGGTGACATGTAAAGCCCCATTGCTGATATGTGTCAGGCTATATTGCTGTGCATCTCGTTGCTTTGTTATTATTATTATTATTATTACTTTTACCTACGTGCATCTACACATGTAGTTAGACTCACAGCTATGAAAGACTATTACAGCTATGAAAGACTAGAGGTTATTTCTGTATGAGTATGTTCGAGACCCCTAATAGGCTCTTTTGAATGGAGAGGGTGTTATTCTCTCAGTGTGTCAGTCACTAAGCATGTGAAGAGCTCCTAGTCAGAAGTGCCTCTCTGCTGAAGCATTTATTCAGTGGTGTGCACCAAATGTTTCCCACTTCTTTACCTTTCTTTTTTTGGCTGTAAAAGACTTTGTTTCAGTGCTTCAGTCATCAGCAGCTTTCCACTAACTGAGTAAGATGCATATTTGAAAAGAATGTTTGTGAAAGATGCTTTAGTCAGATGTCAATATGTGCCTCAGAGAGTGTGGCTTTTGTTTTGCTTGCTTAACGACCATATATATTTTTATACGTTGTTGAAACATGAAGTTACATAACGGTATATTAAGCTATGTATGTCGAACATGTGTGGCTTGAGGAAGGATGATCTGTCTGATGATTTTAGAGCAGAGGGCAGTTGAAGGATTGCCAAGTGTATGATTTTTGTGTATGTAAGTGAAGTTCTAAAGTTTTGTTGCGAAGATGAAAAACAAAACAGATTTTTTTTAAGGGAATGAGTCATCAGTGTTATAACTCTCTACACATTGTCAATGTCAAGATCATGTAAGTAGATTTTATATAGAATATATGTATACACATATCATATAAAGTAAACATATACATACAGTACTCAGGAGAATCACATTTCTACAATATTTAGGTATTACTTGAGTGTTACTAATCATCATGAAGGAAGTCATTTATCTCTATGCAACTGTAGACAATTAAAATTTATCAGGACATATATGCGCAAATGTATAAATCAATTTGTCAATGTATTCTGTATTCTGAAGTTATGTCTTTCTTGTCTTTTTTTTAATATTTTGTCATAAAATATCTTTTTTACGTAGTTGCCTCTATGTTGTGTTCCAGAGCAAATACATCAAGACAACGAATAATGTAAAGATGCCACTGTAAAAATATACAACTCATCTGAATTTTGCCAGAAAATGACAGTAATTTATTTAGTTTTTTAGATTTACTCACTACAAAATATCCTATTCAAAATATATTCTGTTTTTCTGCTTAAAGCCTTTGAAATGTTCATTTTTTGCTACATGCTTTTTTGAAGTATACTGTTGTATACAATAGTCATTAATTGTAATTAAATTGGTCCATAGGAAATCATTGTGTCCCTGATTTTTTTCACAAACTTTGGCTTTGGTGAGCACAAATCCTTCAATAGTCGCCTTGTCTTGACATTAAGACAAATGACACTGTAAGTGGAGTCATCTATTCAGCAAATGGAGTCATCTATTCAGCCTCTCTCCCCTTGACAGTGGCCCTCCATTCAGGCACATATTTGGGCAACTATGTAAGAGTGGGCACAAAAACAGCCCCTTGCAGGTCTGCCATGCCCAGCTGGTGTAAATGCGTAGTCATCATCATCCAACATTGCCACCTAAGCAGGATGTTTCACCTGCACATTATCTGTTTTTCTTCTCGAAATATGTACTGCTCCTATTACTGATGTTCTCCAGCAAGGTGTGTGCAACAAATAAAGTGATTTCTCAAAAATTGTCCCACTATCTCACCCCCATGTCAATACCCGATTTCAGTGGAGTTTCAGAAACAGTGAAGGGCAAGGACCAAATTAATACAAGCAGCACTGAAGGTTGGCTTGCTTCCAAACACGCCCACGTAAACACCCGAGGACCCTCTGTATCTACAGTGCAAGCCAATGGGCAGGTGATTTCCTCTCACGATTAAACAACCATCTTCACTATTGGCTTTAAGACAGACTCCGTCGCTTGGAGCCACTCAACCGAGAGCGAGAGGGGATGGTCCCAGTTAGTAGTAACCAAGACACGAGAAGCCCTGAATGGTACTTTCAAAAATGTGTTTTGTGGCAGCGCTAACTTTTCTTTCTTGACATTCTGTCAATTTTGTTACAGAGTAGCCTGTCAAATAGTAATCGTTTTGAGAGGAAGCATCTGCACAACGGCTTCTGTAAATGTTTCATGTTTCGGTTCCGTAACGTTTTATAAAAGATATACACATTCTTCATGGCGTCTCAACAGCAGTCGAGAATTCAGTCCTACCTGGAGAAAAACAAAATTGGACCATTATTTGAGGTAAGCTGTTATCTTTAGGTCAGTTTTGCATTTGCGATGTGTAACATTTCACTGAGGACCGGCACAATTTTAGCCACCCGGTCTGCGGCATTTAGACTGCAAATTCGGTCAAGGCAAGTCATACCGCTGTTTTGTCGCCTTTGCACCTTAACATCAGTACATATTATGCTCTCAGAAACGGGGTATGCGGTATTTTGTGCTCACTCGACCATCTTCTAAGTTCGCCGTTTCGGCTGCAGAGAAATAGGCTATAGAGTCGTAACAGTGTATTCTGAATAGATTTTACTTTTACAGCCCGACATTAGATAACTTAGTTTTCATACCTGTTAACTGTCTGTTGGTGTCCTGCTGTCACATAGATGGTTTTTGGATGATCTGAGAATGTGCTGAGTTTGACGGAAGGTAAATTGAGGTAACGTGCTGACTAGACCCGTTAGACGTTTCTTACGTTTTTGACATTAGCTTCTTAGACTACCCCAAATTAACTAACCCAAAGAGCCACATTCATAAAGGGCCAACACAAATCTCCCCTTTTGCCCACTCGGAAACTCTAATTAAATATTTTCCATGGTATTGCAACTCATCTCAACTCAACTCAGCTTACAAAAAGCGTCATGCAAAAATACCGATTGTAACTAGCCTTCATGGACCTGTAGTCCCAATGACAGATATGCCACGATAACAGCAGGGGCAGTGCATGTTTACCGAGGGAGTTGATAGTAGCATGTTGCCAGGCATTTAAGAGTTCAATGTCCCTAGTGTGTTTTATTGTTCTTGGTCACACAGTGACAGCTGTTTTACATGAAGCTAGAGAGCACGTTTATTGACTTTGCAAGACAAATTCAGTGCGTGCCTCTGCTACAGTAGGTATTTAAAACAGTAGCATTTTGATTTCAGGTTGGACTGGACTTTGTTACAGGTGGGTTATCGAATTAATGTTTGATTTACATATTTATATTACTCCACCCTGTTTTGTCAATCAGATATAATGTGTTCAGTAGTCCACGTGAATAGGCTACATGCACAGACAGTACAATTCGAGATTATAAAACATCCAAAGTGAAAGCAGGGTATAGTTGTCTTGTGTGTATGCTGTGCATGTCTGTTTGGGAACAAGCAAGGCTAGCAAACTGCTGATGTATCATTTCCTCGCAAGTGATCGCTCCCGTGTACGGAGAGAGAATGCTAAGTAGGCATAAAGTTAAAGCAGAGCAGATCCAAGTAGCGGGAAGTGGAGCGCCTCAGCACCATGGACAGCAGCCGCGCGATCTATCTGCCATGTGAAAGCTATCCCCGTCACGCTCTCAGGCAGCCTATAGCTGACGTTCCGCTCTGCTTTTGACATGATCATCCCCTAAACGAACGTAGCATTTCATCGGTCGTGGGAGAGAGAGGAGCCATGCAATAGGCGGGCTCACTCACTGGTGCTTTCGCCGCGGCGGCAGTAGCAGAATGACTTTGGAAAGGGATGAAAGCACCAGGTTGTACGGCTTTGTCGCCTTCGTCCATACGGAATGAGATAGGGTTCAAGTAATTGCAATACTGCTCCAGCCCCGAGCAAGAACCCTTTAATTTTCCACTGAACAGCTTGTCTGTTTTCATAACAGTTTAGTCGTTTGAATGTCTTCTTTCTTCTTATCTGCTTTTGCAAGATAGAAAATTAATTCAAGTGTGTCACTCTCGCTGCTGTTGCTGGTGCATAACAGTTAAAAACGGTTTGATTTACTGGTCTACATCCCTTATTGAAGTGTTAAGCAAAGAAAATCTTTAGACCTATATTTCAGACAGAATAATACACTCCTGATTCAGATGAGAATTATGTATCCAATTCTTTCATCATATATTTGCTTATATTGTAGCTCACATCTTACATTCAACACATCAGCTCAATACAATAGACACCAAAAGCATACTAAATGGCATTGGAGCACACATCTGAACTGGAAATTGAGGTCAGGCTGCATGTAATATGCATGGGTGGTGGTGGTGAAGTGAGATCAAATCAGTGGAGATCTCCTGTTCTGGGCCGTCTTTTGAACTGAAGGAGGTTGCCCCAGCTTTTAGCTAAGTGCATGTTTATCTGATATCTGCAGACAAAACAGAGTAGATGGTTTATACTGGAAAATACTAACAACTGTTATATATATCTAAGGTATTTATTTTTTATGGTCTTGTGAATACATCTATAACCTTTATCTGGAGAGAGGCAGTTCAGTACTATAATGGTTAGTTTTTGAGAACTGCAATTTTAGACACACCAGGCAGCAGCACTTAAGCACACAGTGTTGTTTTTTTTCTGTATGCATTATGAGAGAATGTGTCAGAAGGTGTCCAAGAGTAACCTTTTCAAGCCCTTCAAAAGGAAATACAATAGGTCTTATTAGTGTACCTGTTTCAGGGACATTTCTTTAACCACCCTCTGCCGCCCCACACTCCCCCTCCACACACACACACACACACACACACACACACTTTAGAAAAAATTACAGGGTAATCATCAGGCTCCATGGAAAACCTGGTGCATGTGTCACCAAGCCTTTCCCCAGCTTTGTCATCAGTCTTATCAGGACAGGGGTGCTGAACAAAATGATTGCTTGTCCAGAGCCGGGATAAAGTACTTGTGTGGAATTATAACAAGCCCTCTTCTGTAACAGCAAGCTCCATGCTTGTGTAATGGCAGTGATTAGGTTTGAGGTGTATTGTAACTCAGCCTATCTGTTCCCAAATCTGTTGAATGGCAGCCAGGGGTCTCCTTACATTTGTAAAACAAAACTTTCAAAGTATTTAAAAAGCTTGCAGCAACTCGAGCACATTTAAGTCTTGAAAACTTTCTGTATACTTCATCTAAAGGATAGTGACTCTTTAAAAATGCAATGTCCAAAATAAAGGCTTTCTTTTTTATTCTCTTGTCTTGCCAGCCTGAATGTCCATTTGTGCGTGTACTCCTTTTTCTCTTTGCCCCAATTTTCACTTTCTCTGATAACATAATTCAACTTTGTAGTTTTGCTCCCCTCTGTTACAAGGGCCCATATTTCATTAAAGCTGTTTTAGATACAGTTTAAAGTTCAGGAACATTTGTTTAGTTTAGTAAAATATGCATTGTTGCTGTTTGTATGGGATGGCCCTTTCACATACTCCTGTGGTCATCCATGCCTGTGCTTGGCATATCATTTACACAGTATTACATTTTTATTCCATGTTTACAGCACTTTTAAAAAAGCATCTTTAAAATGAAAGCACACAAGAGTACTGCATTCACAGTTACTGAAGTTATTTTCTGTCTGTATAGTCATATTCATATTCAGTGTGACTTGCATAAATAATGGCAATTTTTCAACTCTATCTGGGAATTTGAGACATATTTCTGATTATAAACTATTCTCATAGAAATTGTGATCATTTAATCCTTTCATATCCTCTGTAAATGTCAAGTCTTAGGATTGCTCTTTTTAGCTCCATGCACCAAACATAGAACATCTATGGATTTTTAGAAAAAACAGTGCAGGAATAAGTTTGCGGTTTGCGGTTTTTGTGCAAGTAGACAGAATACATTGTTCACACTTTTGTTGTTTATGATTGAGGCACAGTATGGTTTGTTCCTGACTGTTTAGGCAGATGGAAAGTAAGCTTTTAGCATTTAATTGTTTGGTTATAGTCAGGTAGAGATAATTCTTTTTTTTTTCATTCGTTTTTTTTTATATTGCTCTCATATACACAGTTTTACATCATGATAGCATAAGGTAGTATTCCACAGAAAAGTGTGCAGCAGATGGCTTTTCCGTATCTTCTGTGCTTTGGTTTGTGATTGATTGCCTCTTGCAGAAGGCAAGATGGTGAGTTTCATAAGTCGTATCTCTCCCCCAAAAAAGTGACAATAGCGTTTCTCTCTGTCTCTATCTCCTACGTCGTCTGGCCCACGTCAGTCTGGTATGCCTAGGGAAGATAAATTTGGGTGTTCTAACAGGAAATGGAATTGGAATGGTGTAGTGTTTGCTGACTGAGCTCCTTTCTCTCTGCTGTGTCACTTTAGCAGATGTGGTGGTGGTGGTGAATTTCAGCTTTTTAAAACACAGCTCCAAAGCCTTTATTTAGGAGCCAGTGTCAGTGTCGCACAGCACAGGAAAAGACTGTGACGTGTCTCTCCGTGATATTAAAACCCACATCTTTGCGCCTTCGTTATAAAATGCCTCCTCTCGGCTGTAAAACTCACCCGCAACATCTGCCTGGTGACCAAAACAAGCCTCTACAGTAGGATTCCTGTGGGATCTGCTTGAATGGTATTCCTGTGTATCCGGAAGCCTTAGAGGTGGGTAGAGTGTTGAACTAGTGATTTGCAGCCTATGGCCTGTGACGGATGGCTATGAGACTGTACTAGGGAACCTCTGCTTTTATTGGCCTCATCTTGTATCCCTTGAAGCTATTTTTAGAAGGTGGTTCTTCTTTGTGAGTTGTTCTACTGCCATAAATTAAATTTCTACAAGTGTGTTTTATGTATTGTCAGGTAGGAGGTAATGTACTTTCACTGTGGTAAGATTAAATTGTAACCTTGTCGTAAGTTTATCTGTGGAGAAACCTCTACTGCTCTCCATTCTGCTATGGGATGCACAGGGGAAAGACATGCTTCTGCAGAAAATCAATTCTCTCTTGCTCAGTGCACTGCAGCACTGGAATTTGAATCCACATATTTTGTGACTTAATGCCACTGCAGAGCTGAAGTGTTTTAGAAAACACAAGCACAAGCGGGGCGGCCATTTTTCTTCCCTCCTGAGCAATGCATTGGTCATTTGCTCGCTAGGGCTCCTCTGCATAATTCAATTACGGGCCTTGTCAGCAGCGCTGCAGTGACGGGGACTCTGTTAGAAGACAAATGGGTGTCTGCCTGGCCTGTGTAAATCAGTCTGTGGTGGCACATTGTTTGATAACACCCTCAGAAGTCCATAGCCTCGAGAACCCCACTCACCGAGTTAATGATCGTCAGCCCCAGTAGTTTGTATTACCTTGCCATTGCCGGGGGTGTGTGTGAATAGCTCGCTAGTGCATTTACTTTGCACTAAGGCGTCCATTTTTTCCTTCTTTTTGAACTCAGGCGCTTAGATGAAGGCCGTTGTTTTGCTCTGGGCACTGTGTGTAGTAGCGTAGTAGCTCTTGATGTCTGGATCCTTGTTTCAAAGGAGGCAGTCGATCTTTAAAATGGCTCCTAGCTCTCCAACTGCATTAAAGCCTTCTTATGGGTGAACTATAGTACAAAGAGCTCCAGTCCAAGGCTGCCAGCTAGAGAGCAATGATCTTCTCACTGCACACACACTCTTATTGCTCCTGAGTGCAGTGGATCCATGGACAAGGTTCAATCGCTGCAGCATTTGCCTCTGTGGGGTTGGGACTTGGGCAGTTGCTGAGTTTAATTTGTGTTGCTCAGCATCTCCTGGACTCCTGGGCTGTATATAGAGGTCAGTAACACACACAAACACACACACATATACACACACACACACATACATACTCACACACACATACACACACACACACACGCATACATACTCACGAACACATGCACACGCTAGAAGAGCATCAGCTGACCGCTATCGACTCAGTGCCTAAGTGGATAATTTATATAAGTCAATGGGATTGCATTTTGGGAGCATGGCCACAGGTCTGCCGCTTAGTCCGCAGATGAAAGCCAATGTGTGTGTGTGTGTGTGTTTGTGTGCATATGTCAACAGTTTTTGTGTGTGCACTTGCTGCAGATGTGTGTCTCTGTAGGACACATGAGTCTTTGCTTTCTTTTCTTCTTTTTTTTTGCTAGCGTTGCATTTGTGAATTTGTGTGTGTGTGTGTGTGTGTCTGTATATAGATGTGTATTGTGTATATTCCTGTATGTCTGCAGTTTGTGTGTTGATGGTTGATGTGTTGGGGCCTGCTTTGTACTGAGACAGTATTTTGTTTCAGCGAAGGCCATGAGCATGTAGAGGAGGGGTAGAATCCAGCCCAGCTGATCAAAACAAAGCAGGAGTGTAAGCCATCTCCCTTTGAAAACACAATGTGCATACTCTACCAGTGAAGCTTACACTTACAGTGTGCATACTCTCCCAATGAAGATTACACTTACAATGTGCATACTCTCCCAATGAAGCTTACACTTACAATGTGCATACTCCACCAATGAAGCTTACACTTACAATGTGCATACTCTCCCAATGAAGCCTACACTTGCAATGTGCATACTCTCCCAATGAAGCTTACACTTACAGTGTGCATACTCTCCCAATGAAGCCTACACTTACAGTGTGCATACTCTCCCAATGAAGCTTACTCTTATAATGTGCATACTCTCCTAGTGAAGCTTACACTTATAATGTGCATACTCCACCAATGAAGCTTACACTTACAGTGTGCATACTCTCCCAATGAAGCTTACACTTACAATGTGCATACTCCACCAATAAAGCTTACACTTACAGTGTGCATACTCCACCAATGAAGCTTACACTTACAGTGTGCATACTCTACCAATGAAGATTACACTTACAATGTGCATACTCTCCCAATGAAGCTTACACTTAGAGTGTGCATACTCTCCCAGTGAAGCTTACACTTATAATGTGCATACTCCACCAATGAAGCTTACACTTACAGTGTGCATACTCTACCAATGAAGCTTACACTTACAGTGTGCATACTTTACCAATGAAGATTACACTTACAATGTGCATACTTCACCAATTAAACCTACACTTACAGTGTACACACTCCACCAATGAAGATTACAGTTACAATGTGCATACTCTGGGGCTCATTCAGAGAACTTTAAGGCACACCAGGCAACAATTCATGTTATTAGGTGTATTCACCAGCCACTTAGTTACTTTGATGGTTAAATGACTCATTACGGGGTGAATGAAGGCTCTCTCGGCAGCCCCTGTCGCTCCTAATCGCAGTTACAAGCACTTGCAGTATGAAAACATAAGCCGGTGAAAACAAAACTAAAACTGAATGAAACAAAAATAGTGTATTTTACCTTGTCAGTCTCTCTTTGAAACTCTGAGGCTCTTCAAAAATGATAATTGCTGGTTCTGATGCTTCGATTTGCAAACAGATCCACATGGATTGATGAGCATTGTGCAATGTTGTTGCTATTTTTCTAAAAAGTCGTTGCCTGTGGGAGGAGCTATGGAAGCAAGAACTCGCAGGCTTGCCTGGTACTGCTTTATCAGTAATGATCAAGTCTGCAATTCTAGTTTTGCTGTTAAATGTACAACTTAGCCTGAAGTGGTTATTAAATTGATGCCTGATTCATGTTTATTTTATGTATTTTATGTTTTGACAAAGGATTTACTTTTTTAGTCTCATGACAAGGTTACTCCATTTTTGTACTACAGTTGTATTTAGCAGCAACACAACATCAAACCCTTCAGAGCTAACACAGAAGATATGTAGGATTATTCTTTGTAACTAACTGAAGGATTAGAAAAGAATAATGGATTAGGCCTAGAAAGAAATATACAGTCTGGTGCCTTTGAGAGCATAAACATTCTCGATGAAAAGGTCTACAGAATGAAGTGTTTGCGTGTGGTAAGATTTATTTGTGGTAATAATAATAATATGTTATGCTGCAAGTACATGTCTTCTGCAGTTTAATACTATGGACTTAAAAAAAGCTGATAGCAGGCAATATATCTGATGTATCCTGTCATTATAACCTCCCTCGCTGAATCAGGGGTTGACAAATTGGATGTTACAGAAGTGCAGGCGGTGTCAATAAAATCAATACAAGAACGAATCATGGAGCTTCCTCCTTGTAATTGTTGATGACAACCACCTGAGATTGAAAACCGCAAAACCATCCCCACTCAGTTGGCCTGACAGATTCTAAATTATTTTCTTATTCCCACCGGACTTGTGTTCAATTTCCTCTGTAAAATGCATCCAATAAACCTAAAAAATGTCGTTGCACTGCCTCTGATGTGTCCAGCAGCCCCTGTATTTATTGCTGGTCAGAACTATTTTATTTTTACGTCAGGACATAGAAGTGTACATGTTTTTTCAAACTGCCATTTACTTCAATGTAGTTCAGTAGTGGAGGTTACCTTTATATTGGCCTCTTCTGATACTTGGTACACTGGGACATCATCATACTGGTAAATACAGCACAATAACATACTATATATCATGGTATGTAGTGTGGTAACTTGTTAACTAATAGCTATAAATAGCACTGTGTCTACTTGTCATAGAATATGTGTACTCTGTACTTAGGTGTACCCTTAATCCTACCAACTGATTCATTACCTTTATAGGAAATCCTGTGTATCAGTGCTGATTGTCTGAATGACTTGCAGTGTATCATGTAGATTACGGTGTGGTTGCAATGTAACAGATTGACGTTAAAAATAGTCTCACTGTCATTGCCATAGCGTGAAAGTGTTATGACAGAGTTGATGCTGTCATTTGCAGTGTGTGTGTGTGTGTTTGCTTGATGCATAGTCTTTGTTTAACGTTGTAGCAGCTGCATGAAGGGGTTTAATGAGGGAGATGAGATAAGAGAGGCATAATTACATGTGAATGTCGCCTGAGGCGCTCCTCCTGCAGGGATCACACTAATGACTGCAGAGAGGCGAGGACAAAGCACGCACACACACACACACTCATAAATTCACAACCATACAACCATGCACCAACATACATACTGTAGATTCAGTCTCTCTCTCCCTTTCTCTTTCCTGCTCTCTTTCTTTCTCTCTCTCTCACACACACACACACACACACACACACACACACACACATCTAGGGTTTTCTGTCTTATTTACTCCAGGCTGGCTGGCGGAGGTCTGCCCACTAATTGACTTATCAGTGACCCACAGTCTCCCCCCTACTGGTGTCTAATTGATCCTATTATTAATGTGGCAGAGGGAGAACACAACTCATTCTGCCCCTGCAGACCCCCTGATGCATCACAATGCGTCCCCAGCCCAGTCAACCAGGGCGAGCTGAGTTGGTCAGAGAGAGAGAGAGAGAGAGAGACAGAGGGAGAGACAGAGAGGGAGAGAGAGAGAGGAACAGAGAAAGAGAGAGGGAGAGAGTGAACACACGCGCGAGAGAGGGAGCGAGTGAGAGAGAGAGAGTAAGAGAGAGGGAGAGAGCATCATTCACCTTGGATTTATTCAGCTAAAAGGACTCAGAGGCATTTAGAAACACGCCTTGAGATGTATGCTCTGTTTCAGTTATCACAGTGTTTGTTGAGGTAGTCCTCCTGTCTTGACTGTGTGGAATTAAGAATAAAATACCTAATAACTGTAACTTTTGCCACTCATTGCTTGCTGTGGAATTTATCAGATGAAGTTTAAGAACTTTTATGAACTTTAAGACACAGGTCAAATATTTGCTCCTGTCTTTGAGTGCACATAAATGTCTAGTGATCCTCTAACACTGAAAGTAATGATCTCATTTCAGGTAATAAAGTAACCCTACTGATAACCATGGGTAAAGCCACAAGAACTACCAAGTGCAGTGCATTCTATTAGGAAACTAGTAGACGCTGTTACTGTAATCAACTGGCTTCGTGTAAAGTGCATTATGGGTAAAGAAGGTTAGTGTTGACCATGTCTGTAGCACAGTGCTCTGTGTGCAGCTGGCTTTATACTGATTAAGAGTGTGCCCTCTGCCAGCACATTGGCACCCGCCTGCTATGCCCAGTGTGGGCTCAAGGGCACTAAAACAGGCAAGGGACGTGTGTGTGTGTGAGTGAGTGATATTTCAATATCAATATTTTAATATCTTGTGGTTTCATGCCCTCTAACCATGAACCCTAACACATGCTGCTTTCATAACCTCCACTGAACTCTTACCCTTACCATTCTATCTTGTCCTCAGCTATGGAGCATGAGATTAGATAAGGTGTTAGTGGTCTATACCTGCAGGAATTCATTCCCTTCCTTTACTCAAATAAATATGGCACAGAATCTCTGTTCAAGGGCTGGAACTTGTCCAGGCTCTCCTTTCCTTTTCTTTCCTCTTCTCTCCTCTCCTCTCCTTTCTGCTCCTCTCCTTTCCTCCTCTCTCCTCTCCTCTCTTTTCCTCTCCTCTCCTCTGCTTCTCTCACCTCCAGTCATCAGAGGACATTACAATGAACATGACTGGTAGAGTCCGACTAGAAGGATAGATCCATGAGTTTTCTCACTGCAGTCTCTTGGACTTGGGGTTGTTTGATGCAGTATTCAGTTCAGGTCATGGAAGGGCAAATGGCTGCAGAAACAACAGGCATGAGAGAGGAAAAAGAACTCCATGACCCAAAGCCCAGCCTTTAAACAGTGGGAAAGCCGAAGGAAACAAGAACTTTGGGTGATAAGGGGGGGGGGGGGGGGGGTTATGTACTACTAATGTAAGTGTGCTGCTGTAAGGCACAGAGTAAAACTTAGTGCCAAGGTTGAATTCCAGGACATAAATGCTCAAGCCATGTTTGAATTAAGGAACAAAAAAATCTTTAATGAAATGAGAAAAATAAAAACATACTCTTACATACCTCATTGTTATTTCATGCACTGCAAAGTACAGTTTTAAAGACAGTATGTGAGAACCAGGAAGCCCTACTGTAACAGACCAAAGCTTTAGCCCTTTAGGTTATACCAGAGAGGGTAAAAGCGGAGCAAGAGGCACAGACGTTTGTGAAGTTCTGTATTCTATTTTAGAAACGGTGGGGGGGGGGTTATACTACTAATGTACAACTCACTTTCATGAACATTTAATCAAAAAGTGTGCTGCTGTAAGGCACAGAGTAAAACTTAGTGCCAAGGTTGAATTCCAGGACATAAATGCTCAAGCCATGTTTGAATTAAGGAACAAAAAAATCTTTAATGAAATGAGAAAAATAAAAACATACTCTTACATACCTCATTGTTATTTCATGCACTGCAAAGTACAGTTTTAAAGACAGTATGTGAGAACCAGGAAGCCCTACTGTAACAGACCAAAGCTTTAGCCCTTTAGGTTATACCAGAGAGGGTAAAAGCGGAGCAAGAGGCACAGACGTTTGTGAAGTTCTGTATTCTATTTTAGAAACGGTGGGGGGGGGTCCCCTTTATACAGACCAGAGTAGAGCCCTCATGTGCTGATACAGAAGATCACTGAAAAGTTTATACTGTGACATTATGTGACACTCCCACTTATGCAGACCGGAACTATTCACATTTGCTCACATTGTAATATATTATGTTGCTCTATCTTGGTCAGTATTCAGTGGCCTGTGATTATACTGCATTGCTACGTGAATGCAAAGAGATGTGAGAAGATAAGCATTTTGCCAAGTGAGCGAGGCCTCCGGTTTGAACCTTTTGCTGGCCGGTGTTCCTGTCCAACAGGCTCGGTGCTGTCGGGGTGAATCAGGCGCTGTCTCCTCTCACTGAGGCATCGATAACTCAAGCAGACGTGCCAAGAGACGCCTCGGGCCAGAGAACAAACCTCTGGCAGGGAAGAAAGCCTTAGAGGATCAAGGGTGAGATGTGAGGGAAAGGGCCATTTTGATTTATTTTTTCAGGCCAAATGAAAGTAGGTTGTCTGGTCTCTTGGGTAATTAGATATGTAGTTTGATGGACCAAGGTTTGTTAGTACAGTTTCAGCACTGGACGCACATCACAGAAATTCCTTACAGGGAACATCTGTGTGTGTGTATATATTTGTGTGTGTATGTGTGGGTATATTTGCGTATGTGGGTGTAGGTGTTGAATGACTGCATTGTTTGAACATATTATCTGTGTGTGTGTGTATATGTGTGTGTGTGTGTGTGTGTGTGTGTTTGTATGCTTGTCTGCATTTCTTTTGCTATTGTTTTGCAGTGTAGACACATTCTTTTACATCAGCCTTTTTTATGTGCCTACACTGGCCCATTGAAAAAGAGAGGATCCACAGTTCCCTTAGCACACAGTACCTGCCCGCTCCTGTTGCCATGAGGACCTCCAGTCCACTGAGCCCTCATTAGCTCACTACTGCCTCAGAGAAGAACTAGCTGGGTTGGTCATATCAGTATAATCACCATCGGTGTGCAGTAATAGACAAAAACATGGCAATTAAACATGAACAGCTACCTGGAATGTTGTCACATATTGTCCAGTTCTAGGGTGGTATGCATTGCAAAACCATGATGAAATGGTACTGATGCAGCTTAGTATAGACATAGCATAGCATAGACTCAAGGCCTGACTGCCAAAAGCTTTGGGAGTTTGCTAACTTCTGTCTCAGAGGGGATTAGGAGCACATAGACATTTCGCTCCATATCTCTCTCCCTCTCTCTCTCTTTCTCTCTCTCTTCTCTACTTTGTTTGACTTTGTTTTGTTTGATTTTTTGTTTTTTCTCTTGGTCTCTCACTATTTCACTTTGTCTCTCTTCCTCTCTCCCCCTCTCTGTCTCTCTCACCCACTCTTGTTCTCACCAACATGCATACCTCTGCCCCACAACTGCACACACACACAGACACACACAAACTCTCTCTCTCTCTCTCTCTTTCTCATTGCATCTGTCTCTTGAGCTTGCTACATATCCCCGAGGGAGGCATTGGGAGTCTCTGCTGCTTTTGGAGATGTAGTCCTTGAAAACCACACAGCCAAACTTGGATGCTTGACAGTTCCTCTATTAGTGGGAGCTTCCAGCATCCTCTACCTTTACAAACACGCACACACACACACACACACACACACACACACACACACACACACCTTTGCCTTTGACGTGTCATTTGGTCTTAAATAGCAGCCATACGCCCCCTCATTCTGCTGATGCCAGTGAATCCATAGAAATGATGTTAGAGGCTGCCTGCTGCTCCTGTGCAGAGAGACACTGGCCTAAATGTGTGTGTGTGTGTCTGTGTGTGTGTGTGTATTTGTGCATGTGTGGGGGAGAGAGAGAGAGAGTCGGTGCCCAGTTTCTGCCAAGAGAAATCTGATTACAGCATACACTGTGTGCAATCATTATATTTCCCTTGGTTATTTTGAGTAGCAGAGAGAGAGAGAGAGAAAAGAGAGCAAAAGAGAGAGACAGAGAGAGACTCTACCTGAGAGGGCTCTGTCAGCTGCTTTCAGAGCCGTACTCATTGCTAGGACTGTGTGCGTATTTGTTTTTGTGTGTGTGTTTCCTGTTTGAGACCCAGTGAAGCGTCCGTTGGGTTTTTGCTCATGTGATTGTACTCTTCACGCTGGCTGCAGGCCCATTCATCTTCTTGGGTGGGGAGGAAGACACATGAGTGGCTTTTACTAGGATGGATGTGGACAGACTCAGATACAGACACCGACTCAGAACAACAGAGACAGACCGACTAAGACACAGACACTAAACAGACACAGACAGATTCAGACACAGACTCAGTCACTGACAGGTACAGACATAGCTATACTCAGACACACACAGACTGGGACTTACACACACACACAGGCTCAGACACAGACATAGGCATGCTCAGACACACACAGACTGAGACACATGCACACACACACACACACACACACACACACACACACACACACACAGGCTCAGACAAGGACTTGCAAACACTGACAGGCACAGACACACACAAACTGGGACATATACGCACACACACACACAGGCTGCGACACAGACATAGGCATACTCAGACACACACAGACTGGAACATGCACACACACACACACACACACACGCACACACACACACAGGCTTAGACAGAGACTTACAAACACAGACTGGCACAGACACAAACAGGCTCAGAAATGGGCTCAGACAGACATAGAAAGTCACAGACACAGTTGCAACCCAGGAAAGGACAAGAAAGGCAAGGAAGAAAGAGCAACCAGTGTGTGTGATTTGAGACACTTTTTCCCATGGTCTAAATATGCAGTTACCACCCATCCTTTTAAAAGCCACAAAGTATAGGCCTCTGTAAAGTATCCCCCACCCCGCTGCTAATTAAGTTTAATTACTTGTTGAAGTTCAGAAGCCATCTTTACAACCTTTCCGAGCTCTGCACTTTGTGTGTGTGGTTTATGTGTGTGTCTGTGTGTGTGCCTGCATGTGTGTGTTTGTGTGTAAATGGATAGAGAGATGATGTATCTGGCTTTTTGGTGTTTTATTGTATGTTGTACATGTCATCATGTGCAAGAACGTGTGAGTGTGTGTGTGTCTGTCTGTCTTTGTGAATGAGTCCTCTTTTTTTGAAGGCCAATGTTAAATGATGCTGATGGAAGAAGACCACACTCACAGCACTAAAGAAACAGAAATCTATTGGTTAATGTCAAACTTAAAATGCTTCAAGGCCTGTAATAATGAGTTCATTATCTCTGTTTTAGTCCTCAAGCTTAGTTCCAGGTTTTTATTGGTTTTAATTTCATTCACAGTCAAAGAGATGCTATAAAAAGACTGAAATTGATTGTGTGTTCAGAGATGGATTGTCTCTCTGCCTTGCTTTTATTATAGCATCTGTGCTGTAAGTCTGGAAGGATTATATCCTTTTTATCCTGTTTATCACAACACATTATACAGCTCTGCTGATGGCTTCATCAAAGTGTCTCGATTTGTAATGGCTACCTGTAGGACAACCAGGTGTATCAGCCAATAACATTGTAAAAGAGAAAAAAAAAATTACTTAAAACTTAAAGTGCTATTTAAAAATGTATTTATTCACATGGTGTTATTGCTCTGTCTCAAGAGGCGCTTCCCCTCTGTCTGGGTCCTGGAATTGGATTGAGTGTGGGTGCTTACTCATTGTGTCAGTGCAGGAGGCCTGCTCCTAATGACGGCCATTCCATTCTGTCGCCCGTGGCCAGGGGCCAGCGACCAGGGGCCAGGGGCAGGGCAAGTCACTGCTGGGCAGGTTTCTGCTACACAAGGCTTTTTCCTGAGTCCTGAGCAGACACATTAGCAATGGAGAAGTGACTCCCTTACCAATTACCTAATGAGTTTCTCTTTCTCTCTCTCTCTCTCTCTCTCTCTCTCTGTCACTCTCACTCGCTGTGTTGTGTTCAGACTGGTGGTATTTGTGTGCCAAATGCCTTTATATTTTGCTGAGATAGGTAGTGCCCCCCACCACACACACAGTCACATACACTACACTACACTACACACATACACACACACACACACTGGTGTGCTTCTGCAGTTGGCAGTATTATGCTTAGCACGCACACACACATGCACACACATACTCAGACATGCACACACACACACACACTCACACATAATGCAGAGCAATCAAATCCTTCAGTTATATAAGTGTCTGAATATTTCAGCAGCTAATGCTCTAAATAATCCTCATCACCATATTAGGTTTTCTAGTGTGTTTTTGTTTGTGCATTTAGTCTTTTCCAGATAAGAAACTCTCCTATCAGACTGTAGTTACAGTAAAAATTCAACATCGCAGGCCAGGCTTTACGCTTTTCAAACACACGTGCTGTATCTCTCCTCTCCTCTAGTCGCTCCCACTCAGCCTCAGCCTTCTTTCCTTCCCTCCCTCCATGTTACCCCTCATGCAGGAAATGATGACCAAGCTGATAACGGAGACCCCCGACCACCCTATCCCCTTCCTAATCAGCCACCTGCAGAGCAAGCAGGAGAGCCCGGGCAAACTGCAGAGGGCCCTGTCCGGCTCTGCCGCCCTGTGGGCAGACGCCAGCGCCGCGGGTGAGTAAAGGGCTACACCAAATACGTTACACAAGTGTTTTACGTTAGGTCACGTTTAGAAGACTGGTCTATTTTGTTGGATTGGGCATATCCCGTTCCATTGATTATAGTGGAATCTAATATGGCAGAAGCCTGGTGAAGCCTCCTGTAAGAGACCACTGGGCAGCTAAATATCCTGAGGGTAATGAGGAGGCACTGGGTATCTTTTTGGGTTCCTGTGGTGTGGAGTAGTAGGAAGAAATGTTAAATTATTATTGGGTATTAATCAAAAATTTTAAGGAAGATAGGATTTAGTGTCGCCTCATTGTATCACAAGTTTCTATTCAGATCAATACTGACAAAGCTATAAATAAAAGATCTACACTCATTACTTTTGATTGTCAATGTGAAAATTAAGATTTGACTTCATAAGAATACTTAAGGGAATCATTTCCTTATTTCTCTTTGTTGGCTTCTGTAATGAGCCCTGACTCTAATTACCAAAACGTTTCTCACAGTGTAATCAGCCTAGTGACACACCTCATATGCTGTGGTGGAGCTTGGCTTCTGGTGTCTGCTCTCAATACTCTTTCTTTCTATGTGCTTAGGGAAGATATACTCTTAGGCCCTGTTTACACATATCTAGTTATTTTGATAAACGGATATTTTTAAATCTGTTTGGGCCTCTCGTTTACATGTTTACACATTTATACATTTACACATTTTTTAAAACAGCATCCAATATGGAGATTTTTCAAAACGCTGTATTTTCCTGATTCCACTGGATATGTGTAAATGCAATGAAATAAATAACTAGGTAAAAAATATGTCTGTTTTTAAAAATATCTACATATGTGTAAATAGGGCCTGTAGTGTATTATCACCAAGCCCACTGAAATCAATTCAGTCCCTTAAACCTAGTAGTTTCTGTTCCAGGCTTTCCTTTTGTTTTGTTTTTTCATTGCTATTTTTCCTCTATCTATCATTGTCTTGTCCCTAGCTCTCATTTTCCTCTGTGTCATAGAGACACATGCACTTAAATAGACAGATAACTTTGATAAGTCGTTTCTGCATCTTGTGTTTGGCTCTGGGCTGTGCACAGCTTTATTAGAGCCGCCTCTCTAGCTATCACTCTTCCTGAGAGCTGAGAGAGAAGTGTGTGTGTGTGTGTGTGTCTTCTCAGCAGAAAACAAAGGCAGTCGGCGGGAGTTCAGGAGTTACGAGAAACCGTGGCAGATCCATCCCAAGAAGCCCAAGAAGTCCAAGAGTGACCTAAACATGTCCAACATCTCCCCTCCCTCGCCTGAGTCCAAGTCATGTGAGTATGAAATGAGAACGACCTCAGGCTACATTGTCCACATTGACTGGGGAAAATGGTTCTTCTGGACCCTTCTGTCTTTTACTTCACCTCAGCGGTTAGGCCCAGGCCTTAACAAGGTCATGGTCAATGGCTGGACCTAATGAGAAACTCATGGGGTCAGTGGCCAGAGACCATGTGTCCTAATGAACTTGTATAATGTGTGCTGTACGGTCCAGTCACTCCGGATCATTTGTTCACTCACCTCTGCTGGTCTGAGCTAGGTGCTGATAAGGTCATGGGGGTCAATGACCAAGTAGCATGTATCCAGCCCTGAAATTGTATTTCTGTCTGGCACTGTCCAATGGCTGTGGATGAAAGTGTCTGTTGAAAATGAATAAATGTAAAGAATATGGAGCTGTCATCCTCAGTGCCATCATCATTAGATAGGCTGAAGCAGAAATGAGCCTCTGATGAGAGTGTGTGTGTGTATGAATGTATGTATGCGTGTGTGTGTGTGTGTGTATGTATGTGTGTATGTGAATGTGTGTGTGTGTGTGTGTGTGCACGCGTGTGTGTGGGTGGGGATTTATGGTCCACTTTGGGTCGTCTCGGGACCAGGGGATGGAATTAAATAATTTAGCATCACACTCTGTCACTGCCAGTGAGGTTCTATTTCAGTCCTGGCGATACCATCAGTCTACTTCCACGGCGAATAGCACTGAAAGAGACTATGTCATTTTTATCACTCTCTCTCTCTCTCTTTCAGACCAATTTCTAGTGGATATGTTCAGCTTTATGTCTTAGTTCTCCACTGAGAGGCACACATCACAAGTGTCACTTGCACAGCTGGAAACGCATTCGCATCTCTGGTTTGTTGTACGCTGTGGCCTCTCACATTGTTTGTATGCTGTAGGCATCCCAAGTCAGTTAACATGTTTCTTTGAAATCAGCAATGGAACATTACAGCAACTTATGAATTACAATAGGTTGTGGAATGTATTGATCTGCTACTGTGTTGTAACAGAGAGTGAAATGTGCTTTGTGTGACAGCTGGCTCTCAGATCTAATTGTACACCCCCCCCCCTTTGTGCACAACCAGTGATCTAAATCAATCTGCTTGTGTAATGCAGTCCAGATGACTGCATTAGCATTCTCGCTTACACGTTTAGCCCAGGGGCCAACAGGAAGATAAGCACAAAAGAGCCCAGGCTCTCCCTGGGCCTCCCCCTCTCATTATCCCACACGGCAATACAAGTGCTGCCGTCCATCTCAAGGATACAACTACAGTTTGACCTACACACCTGCAAAAGATCATTCTATCTATATATCTATCTATCTATCTCTCTGTCTGTCTGTTTATTTGCAGTCTGCTCTGTACCTGCTCTGCCATGAGAAAAAGATAATTATGCTCATGTTGTCATATTTGGCCTGTGTGTGTGTGTGTGTGCCTCTTTGTACACAAGTATTGTCAAAAATGATGGGAATTATGGGGAAAAATCCTGAGCAAAAAGTTGTTGCCATCTTTGTTATGGCTTTGTGTGCATGGTTTCACCATGACCGATGTCTGACAAGTTCTTACACCGATGGAACAGTGCAGGGCCTTATTAGTTTTCTAGGATCCTTTTCCTGCAACCATTTCCAGAAACATTTACTGGCTGTCTAACTGCGAAGAGGCCCTGTAAGTCTGTGTATATTTTTGAGTCCACATGAATGAGCTTTGGTTCAACTTTTCCAAAAGTGAAATGCATCCAGCCAGTGTAGTGCAGGAACTGGAGAGTGAGAGGTTGAATAACCTAACATGGCTGGTAGGCCGGTCTGTCATCCTTATGACACACACACATCATATCACTCCTGTCAGAGTGTCAGAAACCTGGCTCTAGGTCAAGAGAGAGAGAGACTGAGAGAGAGAGATGGAGAGAGAGAGGGAAAGAGTGTGAGAAGAAGGGAAAGAGAGGGTGGGTAGTGTAGACTGGCAGCATCTGTGTCACAGACAGTTCCCTCATGTCAGGTACACTTAAATCAGTGTTGAGGCCTGTCAGTTCGACTGTCAAGTCGAGATTAAATCAGTTAGGTGTCAGACCAGAGACTCACTATCCTCTCTCTGTCTCTCTGTCTCTCTCTCACACACACATACACACACACACATACATACAGTGACACTCTTTCTTATGCCCTCTCTGTCTCTCTCTATTCCTCATTCTGTCTCTGTGGTGGATTTTTGGGGTCTTCTGTGAGACCAGCATGTGGGCAGTTAGTTTGATCAAACCAGTGTCAAACTAGTGTTTCATACCTAAAGTTAATGTGATTGCACAAATGAAATGTTCACCAAAGTTATTCCAGAGTAAAAAGGCAGTCTTTTTAGTAAGCTCTGTCATCTGTACTGCACACACACAAAACACACACACACACGTCTCAACTCTGCTCGATATACTTTCAGGGTCCCCGTCAGGGCAACTTTACAGGCCGCTGTCTGCATATCAACTACACACCTCCTTTTTAAAATGGATTCTGCCCCTCCTCCAGGATAGTGCAAGTGAAATATATATGAGAGATGATTATTATATTCAGAGGCACAGAAGCACAGCCTCTGAGTCTGTGTCTTCTCTCTGGATACTACCTATTCAGTAATTCAGTATTTTACAGTCCAGCCTTGGTAAGACTACACAAGAGCAGTCATGCCAGGGAAGCTCTCTGGGTTTGAATGTAATTCCTGTGTTGTGAACATTAGTGGTTGCAAGTGAAGGGCTGGAGAGGCTCCAGATCTTGAGAGCTCTGGACCAATGGTATCTGTGGGCAGGTCAGCCTGGAACTGACCCATTTCCATGAGTTAATTACTCAGAGTATCGCAGACATACCGCAACTGAGAGGTGAATGTCAATGAGACAGTAGGTGAGTGGGGATTTGTGTGTGTGTGTGTGAGTGTGTGAGAATGAGTGTGTGAGTGTGTGTGTGTGTGTGTGAGAGAGAGAGAGATCCCGAAAAAAGTGCTTACAGCTTTTGTCACTCTTCCACTAATGTGTAGTTAAAGATCACAGAGATATTTACTGAGGGCTCTCACAGAGGCTCACTGAAAGAAAACAGCTGTTTTCCCACAGAGCTCAGTAGCATCCTGGAATGGAAAACAGCTAGATTTGATTAAAAAAAAAGAAGTTGACATGAAGAGCATAAAAGACTGTTTAGCTATGGACAGTCCTATTTTGTTATCCAATATGCAGGAAAGAAGGTTAAATGTAAAGTGGTGGTGATGTAATTCAAGTTTCTATGTGTGTTTCTTTCAATCTGTTATAGCAAAAACATCCGAGATGGAAATTTCTGGAGCATAAATAAATGCAAGTACAGTGAGGTGACCAGACCTCTGAGATGAAAATCAGGGACATTTTTCTCAATTTTCAGTGTGAACAAGGGGATATTTCTATTTCTACAGTCGATATCATTAAAATAAGTTATGTTTTAACTTCAAAAATCAGGGACAAAGCAGGTTTTTGTGTAATTTACTGGGGACCCATCAGCTAAAACGGGGACTGTCCTTGGAAATCTGGGATGTCTGGTCACCCTAAAGTAAAGTGTGCTGTGAAGCTATATAACCTACTGTGTGTTGTTGCCAGTGCCTCGTTCAATAGAGCGCCCATCGTGGGACTGGAGGAGTAAACGGGAGAGTCATGATTTCGATGAGCTCAACCACATCCTACAGGAGAGCAAGAAGCTGGGAAAGGCCCTGGAAAACCTGTCCCGCAGTGAGTTTGGTGGAGATTCCTATAGCTGATGAGTGCTGCCTGTGTGTGTGTGTGTGTGTGTGTGTGTGTGTGTGTGTGTGTGTGTGTGTGTGTGTGTGTGACAGAAAGAGGGAGAGAATCATGTTGTGGTTAATTTCAGTATGTGTCCTGTCTCACATAACCACACTACAATATTTATTGCAGTGTTCTGATGAATCTGCCGTATTTAAACCACAGTTTGTTTTCTTGTTCTCTTTAGGTATTGCTGAGTCTGACGATCAGGTAATATTAGTTTGTAAAGTTTTCATTGCACAAGTATATCTGTCAATGTTACATGAGCAACTGAATATGACATTCATCCTTTGCGCTTGCATGTAGAACAGCCTTGTTTATAGTTCAATAATAACTTCCACTTGACATGCAGGCTGAAGGTAGTTTTGAGTTTGTTTGAGGCTGTTGAGGAGGGTGATGCTGAAATGAGATCAGTGCCGTTTGGCCTGTAATGCTTCACAGGCCCTCTCATCTGCTTTCATCTCTTTGGCTTACGGCCCAGAGACACAGCAACAGCCCCCCCCCCAGCACCACCACACACACACACCGGCCCCACTATCTCCCCAGGGCGCCTCGCATTGCATTGCCTTGCCTCGCCAGGGCGTGTGTAAGGGAAGAGGCTGGTATTAAACCCCTTTGCTTTAATATAAATGAAATGTCATTGAGCTCTCCTCTTCCTGCATGCAGAGGGAACAGATCCGAGGATTTTCACTGGAGGAGGATGAAGGGGAGGAGGAGGAGGAAAGAGGGAAGAAGTGGGCGATGCGTTTGTAGAGGATAAAAATGTGTAAATGTTGGGAAACACAAGCCGGGGAGGCTGAGAGGAATACTAATGGGCTTCCTCTACACAGATCCTCTTGGGTTAGAGCAGCTGGAGCTGACTTATAAGTCAGTCTGTCCAGATATACCACATCTACGCCAGAGCTGTGCCAGGGCAGGGCCAGACATGGGCCAAATCAGATCAGATCCGCATGATATTTGATCAGGGTCAGGAAGAAGGGAAATGGAAAGCATGTTACAGAGGTGTACCATCTCAGTGGCCAACTTTTCTCCGTTTTATGGAGTTTTATGTATGACTTTCTTAGCTGAATATGCATGTGCAGTGTTATGTAAAATGCTGTGCCATATGCCCAATGAATTTGTCCAGTGTCTTTATATCGTCTTGTGTTCTGTCTCTCCTCTTCTCCTTTTCTCTTTTTCTTTCCATGTTCTTTCATGTCACTCCATCTCATGGTTTGTCACACTCTCTCACACAACCTACATAATCATCTCTCCTTTGCCTCATTGTATTCCTTTATTCTTTCACATTCTGTGTTTCTCTTCATCTGCTCCTCTCTCACTCCCACCCTCTCTCTTTCAACGTCTGTGTCTACCTCAGGACCTGCATTTGTATAACTCCTCTGTGCTGAGGCCGCGGGTGGTGGGGGAGTGGGTCGGCCGTGAGGAGGACGACTTGGATCCCCTCGCGGCAGAGATGCTGCAACCTCCCATCCCCAGAGCCAAGACTGAAAGCTGGGGGAGTGGAGAGACCAGTCCCGCTGGGAGGTGAGGAGAGGAAAGGAGAGAGAGAGAGAGAGAGAGAGTTTGTGTGTGTGTGTGTGTGTGTGTGTGTGAGAGAGAGAGAGAGAGAGAGAGTTTGTGTGTGTGTGTGTGTGAGACAGAGAGAGAGAGAGAGCGTTTGTGTTTGTGTGTGTGTAAGAGAGTAATATTTGTGTGTCATTGTTTACAAAAAAAAATGAAAAAAAAGTCACAAGCACAGAAAATGGAACTCAAAGCAAAGTATAGTTGTGTGTGCAAATATATGGTATTCTTTCAATTGTTCTATAGATTCTATAGATTCAGATTAAATGAATGGGAGAAAGACAGATAGATATACTGTAATGGAGACTATCTGTAAGGGGGTGAATTCATTTTAAAGACCAACAGAAATGTCATACAAGCACAAATTGCATCATGTCACATGGCGTTGTCCTCAATTCTTTCCAAGAGAAGGAGTTTACTTCAACAAATTGAAGGGATTGAATTTAAAACAGAAAGAGAGAAATGATTGTGTAAGGTTTGGTAACAACACCCCTGTCATCTCAGAGGAACAAAATATATCTTTCTATTCAAAGACATTTTGTCTGCCTTACCCCCATGTTTTGATGCATGTTTTAATGTTTGTTAGTGTTAACCTCCAGTATGTTTATGCATATAGAGCCTCTTGGAGACTGTGCTCTGTAATTGGTGTGACACTGAAATGTATGTTATGAGCAGATGAGCGTTAAATCATAAAATCCTTTGGAGGCTAAGCTTATATACGCGTGTGCGTGTGTGTGTGTGTGTGTTTGTGCATTCATGCCTGCGTGAGTGTATACAGACGTACTGCATGAAGAAATCTCCTAGGCAGTGTTTCTGCAATCCAATTAGCACCTCTCATACAGG